>VBSM01003204.1:3814046-3839611 GCA_008086735.1 Cheirogaleus medius
CTAATTTCTTTCTATTTTTTTTTTAGTAGAGACGGGGTCTTGCTCTTGCTCAGACTGGTCTCGAATTCCTGAGCTCAAAGGATCTGCCCGCCTCGGCCTTCCAGAATGCTAGGATTACAGGTGTGAGCCACTGTGCACGGCCTGACCAGTTAATTTTAGAAATGAACAGATACGGAAGTTGGCACTTAGGGTTCAGTGGGTGATTTGGAGAATTACCCATTCGACCTTTAGAATAGATGATAATGAGAAACACCATTGAAGGTGAAAGCTTCTCATCAGCATCAGATATTTTGAGTTTGTCCTCATTTTAAGAAGTGAATTTGTTCTCCTGAATTGGAACCCACTGGTGGCCGACTTTGGAGAGGCAGAGAGGGACTTCTTGAGTGAGGTTACTCCCTTGAGTCTTGCTTTTTGCATTTTGTAGGATTTTATAGGGCAAATGGAAGTTTACTGTGGTCTTTCACAAGATTAAATAGCACGTTTTTGCTTCCTACCATACAGAGTTTGGAATTTCAGAAGTAATTGCTTCTCTCCATTTGATTCTTTAAGATTCATTAGTCTTCTTTGACTTAGAAATGAACATTTAAATGTCCATTCCTTTGTCCAAGTCTGTGTCTTCCTCTTATCTGTATCTCCAGAACCTAAGTTAATGATGTGGCTGGTTATTATTTCCACCCTTGCCATTATATTCTGCCTTGATAAAAGTTGAAGTCAAAAGTGAGATATTTCTGGGAAGGGGCAAAGGAAATTTTAGAAAGCATGTCTTATTCTTTCCATTTAGTCTCAGGAAATAAAAGGGGTTAGATGGGAGGAGGCAGAGGAGGAGTATATAGTTGACCGAAATCTCCATGAGCTAGGAATGGATTTCTTTTGGGGCCAGACCTCTGGAATTCAAGAATCAACAAATATTAGGGAAGTGACCCTGTGTAAGGTTTGAAGGTCTCTATTTCCAGTTCTTTGGGGAATAGTGAAAGGATATTGACAAATGGAGTGTTGACCTAATTATTGATTTGTTGATTTTTCTCCCCAAAATATTTCTTTGCTAAAAATTTTTCATGTCTTCTGTGGTGTGTAAACACTGAACTTCATATTCTTATATAACCAGTATGGAATTAATCAAATATTTACTGGGTACCAACTGAATGCAAGGTGTGACCCTTGGTGCTGTCATCCAGGGGTGGTATTGAAAGAGGCCATACTGTGTGGTGGTAGAGATTCCTTATACAGCTATTGGCAAAGTAGATTGAAAAGAAGGGATTATTTTACTATGTAGTAGACAGGTAATTATTTATGATGCGTTTCTTTGGAGCAGGTGTTCCATCTGAAATGTTTTGGCTTTATGTATTTCCTATAGTTGTGAAGGTAGGAGAAAATATACCGTGTAGGAGAAATATTTCACGAAGTATGTTGCTTGCTGCACCTGTGGCAAAAATCCAGCAGGCAAATGTAACTTCCTTGTAACCAGAGACTATTTAATCAGAGAGAGGCAAGAGCTAGAATCAGGGTAGTGTTGAATCAGTGTTTGGAGACTTTCAATTGTACAGGTAGACTTAAAAGGAAGATATTATTGCTAATGAGATACTCTGTATCATGATCTCAAAGAGAACATGGACTTTTTTACCCATGTCTTTATCAATTGAATTGCCCTTGCTAACTTGGGTCTCAGGTACATAATGTAAGGTACTAAAGATGCTCCTTTATCTAGGTTATCTTTTTCTGTTACTCAAGCTAACCCAAGATTTGGAATGCCCTAGCTCCTTGGGAAAAGAAATAAAAGAAACTCCTTTATTATTCATTGATTTCATTTCATTTTAGAAATCTGGTAAAAATTTGGAATCCTAACTACTTATTGAACAGTGGCTTTCGGGAGAGGAGGAGAAAACCCCCATGAATTTCACTGTCAGAAGTGGGGCTCTGTGTTACAAATCTAAGAGGTCATCTGTGGTTAGAGTTTTGCAAGCTCTTGAACACTAGGTTTCCACTTTTCTTGTACATAGGTTAAAGAAATACAAGAAATGAAATATAAGACTGAGTGTTACTGGATTGTAGCTTAGCAAAACTTATAAGTTTTGCCTTGGCAGGTAATTTGGCATAAATTGTTAATGTAAATCTGGGTTAGTGGTGAAGACATTATTTTAGTAAAAAAGATAAACTGCTGATTAATTCAGCATAGAACTCAATTACAAATTGAAAGTGTCTCTGCGGGACTCCGGGACCCTAAAGACAGCAGATGTTGAATTGATACTCCAGCATATTTCACAGTGGTATGAAATATTAACATGGTTTATTATACTTGTGTGGTGTGCGATATCAGGAAGGGGGCGGCGGGGGCATGTGGGTGTGCAAAGCAGCCAGACACTACACACTCGCCGGCACACACTGAAGTGTGATTAAGAATCTTAGGCAAGTTTCCTTGTTTGTTTCTTTCTTTTTTTTTAATGAGCTCTGTGGAAAAATTAAGTTTAAAATAACATTTGAAGCTAAGTATTTAAATGTAGTACCCACGTAGGTTTACATTAGACATGGAACATAAAATAAAAAATGGCAAACTTACTAACACAGGGCATTTAAGTGTTAAATGGGACTGCTGCCTGCAAGAACAGGGGGACTTGAAGGCTTGAGCTGTATTTCACTGAGTTAATTGTCAGCTTTCATGGGCTAGAAAGTTTTAAATTGCTGTTGTACTGTTTTTACCTTCTAATCTAAAACATATGGTAATTTAAAAATGCCCCTGTATTTTACACAAGCAGAGAATTTTTGTTTCTAGTCTCCCTCTAACAAAAAAAAAAAAAGTTTCACAGTTTTTTTATTTATCTGTTTCTGCTCAAAGGGGGAAAAGTCAGCAAATTTTATATATCGGAAGATCTGAATAAACAGAACTGCCAATATTTGAAGGGATGGCAGTTCTTAAGAGGAATGAGAATAAAGTTGGTTTGGACGAGCTATTTCAAAGCCATTACTATTATGACATGGGTTTTTTGTTTTCTGGTTTTTTTTGCATGACAGTCTATATCAAGTATAGGTTTTGCTAGCCAAAGTAAAACAGTTCTAAAAATAGCCAGATGATTATGGTAGGAATGAATACACCCCGGATACCTTCCACTATTGTGAAGGCTTTAAAAACAAAAACGAAAAAGGTGCTCTTTATCAAAAACTCCTAAGGCACATCAAAACTGGCAAAGGCAGAAGGGCAGTGGGCGGGGGCATCTGGGTGTCCGCACCTGGAGAAGGGTGTCCGCGTTGCCGTTGCGTCGCCAGTGAGGCCTCTGTGAGCTGCTGGTAGGTGGTGGTCCTTCAGCCATGTGAAGGGTGGGCTGTGTTCCTTTCACCAACTTGTATTGATCAGGCTCTGTGCCTGGCTATGAGACATCATCCCTTTCTTAGTGACTTTGCAACCTACTGGGGTGGACAGGCCCACCCACGGCTACTGTGGTGTGGAAAATACGAGGACGGTACATCTGGCGGAGCAGTAGAGCTAAGGCAGAAGAGGAATTGAGGATTCTGTCTGGGGGACTCTCGGGCAGCCTCAAAGAGCATGTGACTCCTCACTTGAATTTTTTTGTTTTGGGGTTTGAGCAAGTGTAGGACAGGGAGACTGAGGTGGGGAGGAGGGGAGAACATTCCAGATGAGGATCACGGCATATACAGAAAGGCATGTGGGCTTCTGCTGTGACTTTCAGGTGTCTAATCCTGGAAGTCTGGACAGCTGGGAAACGTGGCTCCAGACAGTGTCCAAAGTTGTCTGGTGGTCATTTCCCGAGTTAGTGTGGCCTTTTAATTAGCATCCACTCTTGAGTGCGAGATACGGCCTGAGCTCAGCATCCCTGTCCCTGCGTGTGAATATTTAGCTTAGAAAGCTGCCACACTCCATTAGAGGTGGTGTTTCGGCAGTGGGTGCAGGAGCTGTGTAGACTTTTCAAATGTCCTTTGAGATTTACGTTGCCATGTAATTGGGAGATGCTGGTACTTAGTGTGTTGTGCATGGCGGAATGTGAGATTACCTGCTGTAATGAGACCCCAGCAGCATACCCCAGGAAGGTAGTTAAAGTTTTAACCTTAACAGATAATGTTACTTTTGGGTTTCTATGAGGTAATTTATACTACTCTCCCTTAACCCTGAAATTGTGCAGAAACCAAAAAATGATATGAAGTTGTACTAAAGAGATATTTTAAAATTCCACCCAGTAGTACAGGTTTTTGAAAAGATCTGCAGTGAACACTGTACCTGTAGATGTGGTCACACTCTAGTTGTTGTCAGCCTGTCACGATGTTGGAATGTAGTTTTTCTAAAATCGGAACCTCGGTGATAACAGGATATTAAAAAGATTTAAGGGTTCATTATGTTGATTCCTTGATAATACATTGGCCTTTCAGCCAGTTGAATGGAATTGGGGTGACAGAGGAGTGAAGATAGAGCATGCGGGCACGGGCTTTGAAGAGGTCCAAGTTAAGAGAGGCCTTTGAAAGCCTCTTGTGTAACCCCTGTAGCCCTAGTTTTTAAAATAATAAAACTCGTAAAATCAACTGAAGTCGGTACTTCAAGGGATTGTTAAAAAGGACCGTGTTTGTAAATTGTTCGTCAGGCTTAACTAAAGTTTGCTCTCTCATCCTCTGGCTCTGGCCCTGAAACTTTTAAAGAAAATTAAAATACCCTTGCTTTTTGGGGTCAGCTTTAGTTAAGATTTATAGTCAACAAATGGCCTGGTGGGAAAATGAAGTAAAATATTATCTTTTTTTAATTGACATTACAGAGTGGTCAAAAAACAATTTGATTCTGTCTGCTGAGAGGTTTTATATACGTATTCAGGGAAACAACCATTTGAATGTAGTAGTGATATGGTGAATTTGATGGGCTTTGCTGTGGGATTTGATGAGTATAGATTCTGTGGTAGAGAAATTCATCAGGATGTTCTTAATTTTACCAGATGTAACAAGCCCGGTGAATGATGGAATGTTAGAGTAGCATTACTTAAGCAGTGTATTTGCGACTGCGAAATAATTTTAGAGGTGAAATACTTTAAAAAGATGAACCCGTGAGGGATTTATCAGTTGCATCTAATTAAGGACTAGACAGGCATCATTAGTATTTTTGGAGACTAATTGTTTGGAGGTTTTGTTTTCTCCGGTGGAAAAAAACATGGACTTTGGAGTCAGACAAAACTGTGTTGAATCTCAGACTTTCCCGTTGTTGGCCGTGTGCCTTTGGGGTAGTTACTTCCCCTCCTCTGAGTCTTGGTTTCCTGGATTTGTAAAATGGGGGTGAGGAGACTGGCGTCCAAAGGCTTGTTCTGAAGCATAAGTGGAGTAATGTACTTGTCACAGAGCCTGCACACAGGAAGTGTGTGTGCTCGTCCTACGTCCTTTTAGAATGGGATTTCTGGTGAAATAGAGTAAGTGAAAAGTGCTACTTAGGACACTCCTCACTGATACGGCAGTAAATTCCATACGGAAGATGCGCGTGTGAACAAAGATTTTATAGCATCATGTTGAATTTCATTTGCAGTATAACGGCTACTTTCATAATAGATTTGCTTTGAACTGGGGGGTTGAAAACACAAAGTACCAAGTTTTTAATATATCAGTTGCCTATCTCATTAGTAGGTCTGGGCGGGTGAGGTTTTCGCCTTGACAGCCATGTCTGTGAACTTGAGGGAAGGGTGGGATGAGATGAGTTAGTGTTCATCGTGGGTTTCCTGTGTACCAGGCACTGTGCTATCAGTGTCTCTTGTGCAACGGTACCTTGTTCAAGTTTAATCCTCAGGACCATCTGGGAGCTCGGTGGTTTTAGGTCCTCTTTTGCAGATGAGACAATTGGGACTTAAAAATGTGGAGTGACTTTGCCACCAAGGGTATACTGCTAGTGAGTCCCCAGACTGGTTCATACCTGGATCTTTATTCTTTTAAACTCTTCACTCTGCTGAGACTTGCCTCCCCCTCACGCCCATGACCATAGTCAATACAGTGAATATATATTCACCAGCCCCAGACCCCGGAAGTTTGCTTATGCCCTTTCAGAACTTAGCAGCCCCCGGTCAGCTGCGCTCTGTCGTCTGCTGTGCTTCGGCCTGTCCACTGCTCCCTCCTCATAAGTGTGCCTGTGGTTCTCCCTTAGAGCTTCTCCTTGTTCCATCGGCTCTCACTCCCACAGTTAACCAACCCCTGCCGCTTTCTGCCATGCTCCAGAAGCCAGACAGGGATGTTTCAGAGCCCCTGCCACCGATGAAATGGCATTCAGAAGTTGGTTCCAGCCTAGGTTTACCCCTGCTCCCGAGAATAACCTCAGTAGACTTTCACTGGCTCTACTTTATCTTGTCCCTTTTTAGTGACACACTGTAAGGTGCCTACTTGTAGAAGCTTACCAGCGTCTAGAAAATACAATCAGGTTAATCATTGTCTTCTTATCAGCCCAGCAGAAAAATAGCTGTCAAGAAGTTACAAAAGGCCTTTATGTGAAGACTGTGTTTGCTCATGACTGATGCTGGAAGTCCAGGTGGCACCCCACTTCTCCCTCTCCTGCACGCCCACCTGACCACTGCTTCCTCCTTGCCCATATCACCATTGCCATCATCATCACCATTGTCGCTCTGATGATGATCTTCCTCCCTATCCCTGCTGCTCTGCCACCATCTCTCGTTGGGAGTGTTGTTACCATCTGCTGTCCTGTCTCCTGCCTTCAGCATCTCCTCCTGCACCGCTTCCCAGTAGCAATCTCTAAAAGCACAAATCTAACTATGGTCATGCCTTGCTTAACGATGGGGATACCTTCTGAGAAGTGTGTCGTTAGGTGACGTGCGAACATCTTAGAGTGCACTTACACAAACCTAGGTGATATAGCCTCCTGCACACCGAGGCTGTACAGTACTGCCTATTGCTCCTAAGCTGCAAACCTCTACAGCATGGTAGGATACTGAATACTGGAGGCAACTGTCACACAGTGGTAAATATTTGTGTGTCTAAACATAGAAAAGGTGCAGTAAAAATATGATATAAAAGATTTAAAAAAGGTTCACCTGTATAGGGTGCTTACCATGAACGGAGCTTGCGGGACTGGAAGGTGCTCTGGGCGGGTCAGTGAGTGGTGAGCGAATGTGGAGGCCTAGGGCATCGCTGTACACCACTGTGGACTTTGTACACACTGTGCACTTTGGCTACACTAAATTTATAAAAAGATATTTTTCTTCACTAATAAATTAGCCTTAGTTTGCTTTTTTACTTCAGAAACTTTTAAGTTTTTTAACTTTTTGACTCTTTTGTAATAATACTTAGGTTAAAATACAAACATCATACAGCTGTACAAAAATCTTTATATCCTTACTTTATAAGCCTTTTTTCTATTTAATGATTTTATTTTTTACTTTTTGTTTAAGACATACATTAGCCCAGGCGTGCGAAAGGTCAGGATCATCAGTGTCACTGTCTTCCACCTCCACATCTCGTCCCCGGAAGGTCTGCAACGCCGCTAGGCAATGGGAATTTTTCAGCTCCGTCTTATGGGACCACTGTTGTATATGTGGTCTGTTGACTGAAACACCGTGCAGCGTGTGACTGCACCTCATTCCCCATCTTACAGTTTTCATGTCTTCCCACTGCATAGCACGAAGGGCTGGCTCTCTGGCCTGTGGGCTTCTCATGCTCAGCCACACTGAACTGCCTGGGTGACCATACCTTTCTCCTCCCCTTGTCCGTGGCATTTCCGTGGCCAGCACTTCTACCCCTTGGCCTGGCTCCCTTTCACTCGGTTCCAAGACTTGGCCCAGTCTTCATCACCCACACCCCGTCAGCCCCTGTGCAGCTTTACTTGCTTTGTCAGGCCTGTCTCTTGATAGCTCTTACCTTGTGGTGAGATCATCTCTTTTTTCCTTTTAGGCCCTGCACCCCTCATGGGCAGGGTCCGTGTTCAGACCTGTCCCCGGTGTTCAGCACGGTGCGTGCGGAGCGTACTTGTGTCCGGGCGTTAGTGCACGCCTGCCAACCTGGGCGTCTCTGTCAGTAGTTCTGCATCGTTTGAAATTTGCCTCATTTGTGGCTGTCTTTAAACTTCCTATAAGGGTGCTTTGTGCTTCCTCGATCGCCTTCCGGTCCTTCCTAATCCTCGTAAGGCTGTGGAAGCAGGATATGCTGTATAACACAGTGCCCACGGCGGCCTTCCTACATGGCCCGCGCCCAGCCGTGGCGTCGGCCCCCAGACTTCCGACGTGGGTAGGCTCCCTGTGATCGCGGCTCTTCTGTGAGTCTCAGACCCTGGCTTCAGTCTTTTCCTTCTGACAGGACCGAATTTCTGTGGTCACACCTACTCTGCTTATCCTGGGAAATTCTCGCGCTGACCACTGCCTCGCCTTCGCTGTGGCCTGTGGAGCAGGTTCACTTCGCTTTCCCGCTCAGTTTCAGGTGATGGCCCTCTCAGCGTCTCCAGGAATTTATTGCCAGAGTTGTCACTGGCCGAGTCGCTTTTTCAGAGAGAGAAAGTGTTAAGATCTTATTAGTATCTGAGGCAGCCTGGTTTTCATTTTGAGGATTGTTGAGCATATTTCTCACTCTTTCTTTAAACCCAGGCTTTCCTGTTTTTTCTCTGATTACATTTGATTCAATGCAGCCTTGGAAATATATATTTGTATACACATATGCTGTGAACACTGATTTCTTCTCCTTGTGGGAAGCAATATGTTCTCATCTCTTTTGGTTCTTTTCCCTCTGGAAGCTTAGGTATTTTTCCTTCCATTCACTGTCACAGATTCCAGCAAAACCACTTGCCCGCCACTGATCTTCCTAATGGTGGGGGATAGGAGGCAGGCTTTGGTGATACCAGGCACTAACTCGGCATGCATCCGTGATTCCTACTTAGATGCAACCACGTGCTTTTGGGTGCATCAGCCAACCTTCCTGAGAGCTGCAGTTTCCTCATCTGTGCAAGCAGAGGAGGGTTCAGTTAAGTACTGTCGGTGTTAGCCCAGACCCAGGGGTGTGGTGGGTGCCCAGTGGTAGTTCTCTCACGCTTTTGCTTTTTTTCTTCTAGCCTAGAATTTGCTAACAATCCTGTCTGTAAAATCTGTGAGTTGGGGACATTCTTATTCTTTTATTCCTCCCTGTAGCCCTCAGAGGCATTATCTGCATTCTTTGGAGAGGCACTCTGTGGCTCAAAGAGAGTTGAGTACTGTGTCCATGAGTGACCTGCTCTCCAGGGCTTCCCTCATTCCGGGCCAGCCTTTTCTGACCCATCATGGCTGGGTGGTCTCCGACATCTTTTTTGGCTGCAAGCTGGGATTGGGCTTCCATGTCATTCAGTGATCTGGGACAGACCACTGCTTCCCATCCCTGCTTTAAAACCCCTAAAATCACTCCTGTACCGATAGCAGGTTTTTCCTTAATTATTCGCATCATCCAGATCCTAGTACCAAAAAAAGCAATCGAGGAAAGAAGTGGCATCACCATTTAGACCTTAGAGGCCCAGTCACTGACTCACTCCCTGCTGTCTGGGTGCAAACCAAAACCAAAACTGGGACACCTTTGCTTTTGTCACATGGCCTAGTCTGAAAAAAAAAAAAATTAACTTTTCCCACTGTAAAATATGCGGCTACACACGGGATGTGTCGGGGCTATCACACACACAGTACAGGAAACACACTGCTTTTGGGGGGACTATTTTAAACACTTTTTTGAGCTCTTTAAATTTTATTCAACCATCAGCCATTAATGACTCCTTCAGGCCACATCAGTGGCATAGTCAGAACCACAGCATGTCAGCAGGCCACTACAGAACATTGTATTCAAGCCTCTTCCTCTCAAGGTTCTAAGTGTCTTTGAATGGTCCCCAGTCGGGACTGGCACGGTTTTGCAGGTACTCCATTTGGTATGGATCTCTCATAATTTTGTCTTTGAGTTTGGCAAAGGCACGCATGCATTTGAAGTGACCGTTTGATTTTTTTTTTTTATCTGTTGGCGTACATGCCAAACACTGTGCTAGCTTCCCTGGGTACAAAGATGGAGAAGGTGTGAGGTGCACCCCTGATTCTCTCATTTTAGAGTCCAAACTCTTATCACACCCAGATTTTTATCTGCTGTGCTGCAGATCAGCAGAGCAATAGAATTTTTTGCTGTTTCAAATCAAAGCAATGAAAGATAACGCAGATTGTCCAAGATGAATTCGGACTGCTGCTTTAATTCTTGTTAAAAATGAATTATTTTGATTGACAAAAATTGTATATATTCGTCATATACAACATGTTTTGAAGTATGTATGCGTTGTAGAATGGCTAAATCAAGCTAATTAACGTATACATTACCTTACATTTTATTTTGTGGTGAGAACACTTAAAATCTACTCTTAGCGATTTCCAAGAATACAATACATTGTTATTAACTATGGTCACCCATTGTGCAATAGATCTCTTGAACTTACTCCTCCTACTGAAATTTTGTATCCGTGGGCCAACATCTCCCCAACCCTCCCAGGCTTCAGTTCTTACTGAGTTAAATCCTTAGTTGTTGATAGAGGAACAAAATGTTAGGAACCGAACGAAGCTAAATGTAGATTCGGTAGCAAATAGGGAAATTGATGAAAGTTGTGCAAGTTCAGCTACAGCGCTGTGCGTCTTGTTCCCTGCAAGCGAAGGGGGAGGTGACTGACTCCCGCGAGGCAAAGGGATACTTTTGTGGCCCCCTGAAAAATGGTGGAGCCAGGGTGGCCCTGTTCTTTATTTGAAAAAGGCTGAATATTTATTTTCCACCCCCATGCCAGCTCCTCAGCTACATAAACAGAATATATTTTCCAGCAAGTAACCAATTTATTTTTAAATTCTTCAAAAATTTTTAGTTACAAATCGATTGTTTCAAATGACTTGCCATATACATATATTTTCACATTCCAAAGCTGTGTCTAAAATAGCCTGTTGGGTTTTTAGTCATATGCATATTTAATATTTTGCCTGCCTCCGACGTAAGTAAAGCACTGTTCAGCATGCATAACTGAACAGTCAAATATAGAGGGTTTATTTAAAGATTATTAATTTGATGCTGGACTGTCCAGGGTGCCCATTGGCTGGCGCACCTACATTTTCCTCTGGTGACATTCCCAATCTAAAAATCACTTAAGTGAGAAGAGAAATTCGATTGTAGCTGTAGACAAGAATAATGTGGAAAAAGTTTCTTTGCAGTACTATTTTGGACCTGCACCGGAGCGGATGCTGAGGTAATCTATCAGTTTGTGAGTGTCTACAAAATGCAACTCTCTAGATAACAGGTTTAAAGTAAAGATTTAATACAGTCTCCATCTCCTATGATGTTGCAGTGACAGTTTAAAACTCATTCTCTAAATCTCAGCAGACTTTATAGCTAGCAGTGGGCCAATATAAAGTTTAATAGCATTACAACACATAAATCATCTTTTAAAGATGCTACTAGTAGCTCCAATATTAAATGCAGACAATCGCCTGTGTTATAAATAATTTATCAAACACCATTTCAGATTAGCCTTCCATGCTGAGTTATTTATTTTAGCCTTTTCTGTATGATTCCTAAGGCACTTTTTGAAAGATCCATTACTGGTCAGTTTAATGAACTTGGGGGTCTGTTTTGTCCCCTCAAGCACTCGGGTACAGCTGTGGTGACCATTACGTGGCCGACGTGGACCTCTTTGTGCCTTTTACAAGTGCTGCCCATTTGTCATGTAGCGGTAAATGGAGCTGCACATTGGAGTCCAGGGACACATTGTGCGATGCAGTGATGGAGACAAACAGATAGCTCTATAAAGTGCTGCTTGTCACAGCTGACTTGTAGTACAGTACATCACTCTTATTGTAATCTCATTTAAGAAGCAGGGGTGGCCCGGGGGACTGATATTCCCAGTTAGTTTGGTCTTTGTAGCCATAAAGCAGGAAGTGTTCCTTTTATATTCTCTGAACTTTTAGGGAGTGTGCTTTTTGCTTGGATTAATTATTACAGGAACTTCTCCATGGCACTGTGTGGAGGTTTGTCAGCAGGTTTGTTTGGACCTCCTCCTCCTGGCCTGGGCTTTGGTACACGCAGTCACTGCTTAGAGGTAAATTGTGTTTTTAGGAGCCCTCTGGCTTGCTTTATGAAGTAAGTTACCATTATTTAGCAATAGCTGTGTTCCAGACACTGTAGTAGGTGCTTTGTGTACCTTATTTCTAATTATTGCAGCAACCCTATGAGGTAGGATTTTTTATCATCCTATCACAGAGCAGGAGAGTGAACTCAGAGAGGTATAGTGACTTGCCCAGGGTTGCACAGCAGTTAGTAGGAGACTGGGGATTCCATCCCAGTCTGTCTGCCTCCTTCCACATCTGCCAGATCACCTTGAACCTGGGTCTACCCCCAGCTGGTGTTTAGTCACCAGTGTCATGGCGATCTTTTGGGCGAGCATCTTAAAGGAAGCTGCTATTGGCCTAGACGGCCATTTTTCTAGTAGCTGGGGTAAGTCCTGCTGTCCATCTACACACTGAATCTGAGTTCCCTTGTGACTAGCGGTGTAAATCCGTGCGCAGCTGGCTGGGGAAGGGCGCCAGCTCTGGCAGTGGGAGAGAGTGTCACACCTGGGCCTGACCAGCTGGGGTCGCAGGCTCTGCAGGGCCCTCGTCAGGCCCCTCTGTAGCAGCTGTCCTCGGGCAGATGCTGCCCAGGACTCAGCTCACCACAAGTCTTCCAGAAGAGGGAGGTGCGGTTTCCCTGTGGGGAATGAAAAGGGAAGGAAGAGGCAGTGCTTCCTACATTTATTGTGGGCCAGAGACAGATAAAAATGTGGTGTTTTCCCCACCTCTTGCCTTTAGTTTATGGTTTTCTTGATAGTTTTCTTAAATATTTGGTAGCACATGTTAAAGACAAAAGTTGTTTAATTGTGAAATTCCACTATAAAGAAAACACAGTATGAATATGCCCAGTAACACATTTGCATATGTGTCTAGAATTCTGTGTATGGAAATACTGTAGTCAAAGACGGCATTCAACATATGAAGCAGTTCCTGGAACATAGTAGGTCTCTATAAATATTTGTTGAAGACATTAAGGATGTGAGTAATGGGTACACAATCGAGCCTTTGGCAGTTTTCACCCTCTGTGTGTTTTGGGGTTTTGGTGGTGAGGTGTGTGTGTGAAGTAAGGCCTTAGGTCTTAATATTGATCTCTGATGTTTCACTGTAGAAATGTTATTCCAACTAAGTTGAGAGTGAAGAAGGCCTTGTAAGGTAGTCTGTGCTCCCATCCCTCAGTGGAAGTGACCCTCAGAGGAGCTGCTGGTTGGTTGCCCTAAAGAGAAACTGACACTCGCGGTCCTCCTTCTCTTGAAGTTGCTCAGGTTCTGAGGATCTTCGGGGAATGGGGAGTGAGTGACACGCCCTGAATCAGGGACTCTGAGGAGTCCCCAGCCCCGTGCCTTCTGGCTCTGGGGCCCCATGGGCCTGTTTTACTATTTACTGTTGACTAGCTGTGTGGCCTGGGGCCATCGTTTCTGATAGCACCAACCTCACAAGGTGGTTGGAGGCGTCAGTGCACCTAGCTCAGTGCTGGGCACATCACAGTGCTGATAAATATGTATCAACTGAGTCGGTGAGCATAGAGGTGCTCAATAAATGTAAGGTTCATTCCATTTCATAACTTCTTTAGTCCTGTGTATATGAGAGATGGTGGGCTTGGGGAGAAAAAGAAGTCAGGGACTTGTGAGATTTTCCTTCTTAAGGAAGAATTCCCTAGAATCGGTAGGGAGGAAAGGAAATGTCAAAGGTATATTTTCCCAGTTTTTAAAAGCCTTTATTTACATAGCAGCACACATGATACTTTTGTGAGTAAATCAAAATAATACATTTCAAAATTTGCTTATTTTATCAGTTATCTACTTATATTACAGAATGTTTGCAAAATAGAGAGAGAATCCCCTGTAATCTTGCGTAGCACTGTCAGCATTCTGGTATCTGTGCCCAGTTGAACT
This sequence comes from Cheirogaleus medius, assembly GCA_008086735.1. NCBI lineage: Eukaryota > Metazoa > Chordata > Mammalia > Primates > Cheirogaleidae > Cheirogaleus > Cheirogaleus medius. The sequence continues at coordinate 3,827,983 of VBSM01003204.1, forward strand.
GATTGACATTAGATATGCATGTCTAGACTCATTTGTATATTTCAGTTTCCTCTGAACCTTCCCCTGTTCCCATCCCCCCAAAATAAAATCATTTGGGGAATGTGAATCTTCAGTCTTGATAACTCCCAGCAGGGTTTGTGATGTCCACTAGGTACTGTTGGCTGGCTCAAGAGAACCGCAGCAGTGATGAGAAAAACAAAGCAGAGGAAAGAGTTAAATGGCAGCGAAGAAATGAGATGACAGGCCAGTAGCCGGGAATAAGCAGGGTGCTTCCAGCGTGTGTGCACCTGCACCTATGGCATCTCCTAAGGGAAACAGCTTGGAAATAGATTGCGTCTGTTAAAGTAGTGGTTGGTTTTGTGGTCTGTATGGTAGCACCAATAGCAGCTAGCTCCTTATCTGAGATGCTTTCTTTGCTTCCACCTTTGCTGATTTCTGGGAAGGCTTTTAGCCTTATAGCTTATTGAGAATCCCAGTAGAGAATTCCTAATTAGAGGATCCTGTTTGAATGAATTCTTACGGGACTGTAGATGTACAAGAGAAGAACTGGCTTCACTGGCCTCACCATAGGTGCCACTCAGGAAGTGAAAAACCTGGGGGATAAAGGACAAAATAATCCCTTGCCCCTGCTGCTGGCTGGTGGCTTCCCGCAGAACTGTCTCTATCCTTCTGAGTCTGTAGAGGGCGCTTGCGCCACTGGAATCCCAGTCTGGTTGGGGCAGGCAGAGGAGCGGGAGCCCTGAGTGTGGGCTCAGGTTTTCTCACAACTTGAGCCCTGTCAGGATCTCAGGCTGGATTTGGGGCAGGGAGCTTGGATGAGCTCTTTAGTTTACCTTGCATGTTTGTGGACTCTCCTGCCCCAGTAGATTGGGAAGGAGCTGCAGCACAGGTTAGATTGCTTGCTTTGGGAGGTTGATTCATTTTTGTCCTTGTTGCATAAAAAGCCTGAACTTGGTGTTCCCCAGGTCCGGCGCCGCTGCCTTTACTGCCTGCCTTCTGTGTCACGGCTGTTTCCTCAGCGCCTTGTGTGCAGCGGTCCTTCAGCCTTCCTTGCTGCTCTGCCGACCGCCCCCTCTGTCTTCTTGCAGCCCCTTCTCAGTTACCCTTTGGCCCTGCTCACCCTGTACTTAACTTGGGTCTCATGTCCTCGTTGGACTCTAAGCCCCTAGCAGGGAAGGGGCTTCGGGGCCTCATCTATCTCTGTAGCTGTAGCTCCTAGTATAGGACCTGGCCCGTGATACACCTTCTTGGAATAAGAAAGGAATTAGTGTACTTGTTCACCAGTAACTGTTGGGGACATGGACTTGCTTCTTATAGGCAGAGCAAAGGAGAGAGTGATTCAAAGAAATGGGTTACTACAGTGAACCTGTAGGCTCATTTGTAGGAGGAGATAGATTCTTCTGGGCAAGAAGGGCCCACCATGGCTCTGCCAGCATTTCCCCAGAACTGTTGTGTTTTGGTGTTAGTTTTCCCTCCTCATGATATTGACTTTCTCCATTATGTCACCAGGACGTAAGTTTCAGCCATTGTTGGACATTTCTGATCAGGGGTTAGTAAACTGTAGTCCCTGGGCCAGATCTTGCCCACTGTGTGTTTTTGTTAATAACACAGCCATACCCATTTGTTTATGTATTGTCTGTGGCTGTTTTGTGCTACCATGACAGAGTTGAGTAGTTGTGAAAGACTGTATGCCCACAAAGCCTAAAATATTTACTACCTGAGTGGCTGGGACTGGAGGTGTGCGTGCCGCCGTGCCCAGCTAAGTTTTCTTATTTTTTGTAGAGACGCAGTTTTGCTTTGTTGCCAGCCTGGGCTCAAGTGATCCTCCCACCTTGACCTCCCAAAATGCTGGGATTACAGGCGTGAGTCACCGCGCCTGGCTGCTACCTGGCCCTTTGTAGAAAAAGTTTACTAACCCCCATTTTAGATGCTAAATACTTTCCGTCAGCCCGCAGTCCCTGGTTTTGCAGCGTATGCATAAAGGGTTCGAAAGGCCTGGATCCCCCACTCCCTGCCCAAGGAACTTCGGGCAAATCATTGAGGTACTATGAGGTCTTTTCCTCATCTGTGAAATGGGCACTGAAAACAATGCCTACCTCCCAGGTGATTTTTGTGCACTGCTTGTGAGAGCACTTTGTGCGTGTCAGTCGCTGTGGACATTATCACTCCCCTTCTCTTTCTCAGGAGGAGGAGGCCAAGAAGCTGGTGAGTGAAGCCATTGCAGCCGGCATCTTCAATGACTTGGGGTCTGGAAGCAACATTGATCTCTGTGTCATCAGCAAGAGCAAGCTGGATTTTCTCCGCCCATACTCGATGCCCAACAAGAAGGGGACCAGGTAAGTGAAGGAGATGAAATTCTTTGTGTCTCTGGCTTTGTGGCCACCCTTGATATCTCATGGCATCTGGACAGAGTTTTCTCGATTCTTTCCCACGGTGAGTAAACCCAGCATTCCCAGGTTGGCCGCACGCCACTGACCTTTAGTCATGACTTGCTTTACGATAGCGGGCCGCTGGCAGGGGCAGGGAAGTGATTTAATCTGTAAGATGTTGATGGGAGAGGTGGAGTGGGGCCTAGGAAAGAGCCCTGGGCTGGGAGGTGGGGAGGCGAGGTGTCAATCATCTGTTCTCCTTTCTCCAGTATCTTAAAGAATGCTCTGTGCTTATCTTAGAGCATATCTTAAAGAATGCTCTCACCTTCTGTGAGAAGGTGCATTTTCAGGGCATCCAGCCAAACGCTTTTCCTCACAGTGCTCCAAGCCTCCTGAAAGGTTACGAAGCAGTGCGTCCCAGAGTTGGCCTTGGGAGCTAACTGGTGCCTGCTACGCTGGAGTCATGCCATTTAGCCTGTGGTATATGCTGCACAGGCCCCTAGTCTCAGGTGTGGCCCAGGCTCAGTGGTGGGAGAAGGTTCTAGGTGATTTGCTGAACAGAACTGGAAGGCTTCCAAGCCTGGTGGCTGGTGTGTGTGCAGATGAGCAGCTCCTGCTTGCAACGCCTCAGGGGCATCTAGCTGCGTGACTGTCCTGGGGCTCCTGACCTCCGCTGGGAGCCCGAGCTGCCCAGCATGCGGTCCCCGGCTCTGCTTCCAGCTGCAGTCGCCTGAGTGTAGTGCAGCAGTGTTTATCCACTCTACCACCTCCCATTTAGCCCCACGGCTAACCCAGAGGATAGTACACATCACCTTCTGGAATGCTTGCTTTAATCCCCCACTACAGGAGCAATTCACAAGGAAAGAATAGAACATTGAAACCCAGCAGGCATTCGTTGCAGTCTGCACTCAGCGTTGCGCAGGATCAGCGAGCTGTGAGGGCTGGGGCAGCGCAGCTCTGGCCCGGGTGGGGCATGTCAGTGGCTGGCTTGGTGAATTTGGGCAAGTCAATCTTCCTGTCTTTGAAATGACAGAGCTAGACTGTAGGCTCCTCTAATGAGCCCACCAAGCCCCTGGCACCTTTAGCAGAAAGGGAAGCCACCTTTCAGGCCCAGAGCTGTGCTGGGGGTGGCGCATACCCCTCCACCGCCTGCTTCCAGGTTATCTGCAAGGTGTCGCAGGACTTGAACAAGTCCCTGGTGAAAAGATGACGGGGGAGGGAGGACTGAACAGAGTCCTGGGTGAGGATTTTGAAAGCCACATTTGAGCCTTGAGAACTCGCGTTTGTGGTTGTCCAGGGAACCTGTGCTCAGTGCAGGAGTCCTTGTCCTAAAGGGAACGCGGCAGTGACAAATCTCACCTCCTGGGGACATGGGTTACTCAGCTGTGAAAACTATACACACGAGAACAGAAATAAAACCACCTCCTGCCTAGTTACGAAGACTCTGAGGTGATGTGGAAGTCACTGGGCGTGTGGTAGGTGTGCAGTGACCTGTCCTCTATGTGGAGCTGCTCCCACCTTGGTGCCCTGGGGCCGAGGGTATTGCAGCAACAGTGTATCTACTTTCTGGAATCTCGCTGTCATCTTTTCTGCCGGTGACCACTGGTGGGGTGCTGCCTGGGTCAGGGGAATTCTTTCCCAGAGTGGTCAGTTGGGGCAGGGCAGAGGCAGAGCCATGGGCCTAGGCAAGTGTTCTGTGCCCAACACTAGTGTGGACCTTGCCTTCCTGATCCCTGCTACCGCCTCTGCTCTCAGTCCTCCACAGTCCTGTCTTGTAGTCCACTGTCGCTTAAGGTAGAAGCCCTCCCTGCATGCTGTCGAAATCAGGCACTGTCACCCAGGGTGGTGAAGAGGCTCTAGTGTGTCCAAGCCTAAAGACACTGAAGTGCAGTTCAGATGAGTCGGGCACACACAGGCCATGAGGGACTCTGGCTGCAAGACCACACGCTGCTGCCAGGGTTCCAGCCTGGTGAGAAATGAGCGACATCTTCAAACCAGCAGGGAAGGGAGAGGGATGCATTTTAAAAAGGTGCTATGGCTCCAGATCCTTTAAGAAAGTGCGGTGGGGACAGGAAGGCTTTGAAGAATAAAGGCTGTCAGTTCCTTGTTGCCTAAGCTCTCAATTTTGACATTGAACTCTGTAAGTTGCCCTCCTTTTTCTGCTTCTTGCTCCCTCTTTGAGCCCAAGTGCCCATTTGAGAGATTGGGTTTTCCTGGAGCCACATGGTCATGGCACAGCCAGCAGCCTTCTGTTAGTCCAGGCCAATTTGACAGAAATAATTGTCCCAGGTGGGGACAGACCAGAGGAAGCGTTGGGTTTATCTGTTGGACAGTATCATAATTCTGACCCAGTGTGAGAATTAATAGTCCCAATGTGTATCTTACAGATTGTCTTGTGCTCAGAGAAACCTGTCAGATTCACTCCAAGGAAGGAGGCGTTGAGTGTGTCCTAGTGGCGATCCACTGTCCCCTGACGGGGACAGTTACTTCTCTTTCCTTGAGTCTTGAGAGTAGTCTAAAATGACAAGCCCAGAGTCTGGCTGCAGATCATTTTTATGCTGTTTTTGATGCAGATATTTTTAAAGTATGTAAGGTAATAGTTAAGTCATCCCTGTTGCTGTACAAGAGAAGGACAATCACAAAAAGATTTGCTTCCTGTTGGCTGCAGTGACCAGGTGTTTTCCAGCATGTGCTGGGGAGGATGAGGTGGGGAAAGACACTAGAGTGTCCCCATTTTGCAGTGCTTGAAAGCTGAGGAAAGTGAGTGATGAGGACATTTCTGCCCGCTCTCCCCTCCCCCAATCACAGAGCTTGGGTCAAGAACGCGAGGATTCCAGGCCAGCCTGCCCACCATCTGCCTGAATATTTTCATTCTCTCCAGCCCTCTCTGGCACCCTAAGGGGAATCCTAACTCCGTGTGTGTTTTTCTCTCACTAGGTTTGGCCGGTACAGGTGTGAGAAAGGGACTACTGCAGTCCTCACTGAAAAAGTCACTACCCTGGAAATTGAGTTGCTGGAAGAAACAGTCCAAACGATGGACACTTCCTGAACAGAGTCAGTGGGTGGCTGGTACTGCTGTAGAAGACTGGGGGCCCCTGAGGCCCCTGTACGACATTCATTTGGCGAGTGTTTGCTCAATGAAACTCAATAAAATGAAAACCGAATTGGGTGGCTGATGTCTGGAGACTGTGGATTTTTTCTTTTGGCTGCCAAGGCCCATCCACCTGGCCTCCCCTTCAGGCTGGTGATCCTCCTTGGGTACCGGTCTAGGTTCAGGTGAGTGTAAAAGCAACGTGACCCTTTGGAGAATGGACGAGGCTTTGTCTGTTGCCAGAAGTCAAAGTGGGTTACTTTGATTCTTCGGATGGACATTTCTCCCCACCCCTTTTGCCAACATACTTTAAGGGTGGTCTCAGGTTTGGTGTTTGTTTTGGTGTTTTTTTTTTTTAAATACGGTGTTAAGTGCAACACAGCATTCTACCTCAGCAGCCAAGTAGGAAAGAAATGTCAAAGAGAATCTCCAAGTTCAAGTTTTCAAGGCCCGCTCAGTTCTAAGTACCAAGAGAAGGCAGGCAGGTGGACTCCACTGTGGCCAGTTATGTGGAAATCAAAGGAATGTTTTAGGGTTTGTTGTTTTTTAATAACTAGGACATGATCATTTAACTAACATTCAGGCCTGGTGAATGGTTGAGATTGTGATGCCTCTAGAGCGTCCAACTGGACAAATTATGCCCACGGTGTGGAAGGCGGACGGCATGTAGCACGTGAGTCCACCTGCATGCTGAGGCTCACTGTACCCGGGGAGAGACAGCAGGGGCTCTGAGAGCCAGAAGCAGAATATTTGGGGGGGAAAAAGTCTGTCTGGAATCAGAAAAGCTTTCAGTGAGTGCTAGGCAGGACACAGGGACTCGGTTCTCCCCCATGGAGACCATTTGGGGCTGCGCCCACTCTCAGGCCAGCTTCCCTTGTCACAACTGGCAGCAGTGGGCTGGGGAGAACAATGAAATTGTTGAGGGCAGAAACCTGGCTGATAATTATCAAAATTATTTGGAGAGCTTAAAAAATAATCCCCTGATTACTCAATGTCTGGGGCCTGGGGAGTTGTGTTTTGAAAGGCTCTTCAAGAATTTGTGTTGCTTGACACTGTTTTAAGTTTTATATGTACTGGTTTAAGAGCAAAATCTCCAAAGCTGTTTTAAAATCATTCGTGACTTGTACCCTTGCACAGAAGTAACTCCTCTCACCTCGTTTTATTTCAAACAAGTACAGGGGAAAGGCTGCATCTGGAGAGTCCCCTGAGCCGACAGTGTCACAGTAGAACCGAGTCCACACGCGGCAGCAGAGCAGCCTGGGGTCATCGCAGGGAGGCTTGGTCAGCGGGTGTGCTGTAGGCAGCCAGGTGAGTGTCAGGAAGCACCTGCCCAGGACGCCAGTAGTGCTCTCTGCAGGGCTAACTGTCATCTGGTCAGGGACGACAGCGTAGACCATTGAGGGTTAATTTGAGTATAAAAACAAAATTCAAACTATTTCCTTCAGAGTTTGAGTTGTCTTAAGTTCACATTTATAAATTAGTCTTCACAGTTAATCCTATTTGGGAACAAGAAATAAGTGAACACACTTTCTGGTTTCCTACACATATTGCAGTTGTACTTTAATTCTTGACTTACACAGTCTGTGGACTTCAGTTTTGTGAAGGAGTGAGTGGCTGCCATTTTGGGGTCATCTACATTATGTTAGCCTAACTTGAATATTTTATTTCAAATTCTGTCAGCAACCCTAAAGGTAGACACTATTAATCCCATTTTACAGATGAGGAAACTAAGGCTCAGAACGGCTAAGAAACTTGCCCAAAGTCACACTAGGAAGTTGCAGAACCAGAATTTGTAAAGGACAGCCTGAGGGCAGAGCCCTTAAGTTTTCTGTATCCCATGGAGGGAGGCCTAACAATGATCAGGCCATGAGCTCAACCAGGCGGGGAGGGGAGGAAAACGCTCCTGGCTTCAAACGCCATTTGCCTCGAGAAGTTCTGTGCCAAATGCTGGGTCTCCTCATCGTCATTTATCAAGTTATAAAACGTAGATAAAAATATTAGCAAAATCTCCATTCTACTTAAAAAAATTATTTCCACTTTATCCCTTTACAACAGAGTAAATTAAGCACAACAGCTTGATTGTTTGAAAAGATAATAAGAGCTAAACTGAACTTGGTACTAACCATTTTTAAAGGCTCACTACACAAATCACACAGTCTCCTGCAAGTCTATTAGCATAAACCCTGACAGGTCACTGGAATTAGCCTAAAGATTCACATTACAATCCAGATACAAGGGGGGCTTCAGTGGCTCGCCGACCCGCCTACCCTTGTGAACCCAGCTGAGATTGTCCACAACACTATAAGCAAGGACTTTTACATTTGACCATCAGCGCCCCTCCCCCCAGCTGCTCTGCATTCAGCATCTGCTGTAAAGCTGGGCTCCCTTTTGGGGAACTTGCTGAATGAACCCTGTTGTCTTAGCTGTTCTAGGCTACCAGGTGGCCACTTCGGAGAGAAGAAGACTCAAGGCAGAGTGGTGCTGGCTTTGGTAAGGCCTGGTGCGTCTGCGCTCAGGTGCTCGATGTCCAGACGTGCATCTGTTTGGCCACCTGGTGCACGTAGCCGATGTCGGGTCTCTGGTCGGGGTCGGGGTAGATGCACATGCTGACCAGTTCTCGTAACTGCAAGGGAGAGAACACTGTTACTCCTAAGAAGGCCGCCTTGCAGAGGCTGCATTAATGCGCTTAATCCTCACAGCAACTAGATTGTCCTAGTGGCCCCATTAGAGGTGAAGAACGGTGCTTAGCAAGGGTAGCAGCTCACACAGCTCCCAAGAGATGGCCAGGACCACTCCTAGGCCTGTCTGGCCCCAAAGGCCACACTTGGAGACCCTGAGAATGGTCACCTCCAAATAACTTTGAACTTTCAACTGTCCACACTACTGGGCAAGTCTGTTTGTGTCTCTGTTGTCACTCACCCAGATGCCCAAAGCAGAGGACAAAACTCAAGGAAAGGGCCTATTGATCATAATAAGTGCATTAACATGCAGCAGGGCTGCAGTCTGTCCACCCCCTGGCCGCTCTATTGTGCTCATGAAAGACGGAGCTTTTAATTATACAGACACCGAGGCTGCTCCCGCCTCGAGGTGGGGGAGGGGTGGCTTGCGCCTCTGATCGCCTCCGTTCTTGTGATAGAGTGCCAATTATTTTAATGGTAATTAAAATAATGACCTTAAAAAGCCTACATCTTAACTTTCATCACAGGCTCACCACAATGGTTTTCATTTAAATACCTGCTGCTGGTGCCTGGCCCTGCAGGTCGTAGCAGCAGCAGGGAGAGGGGAGGCCCTGAACAAGAGGGGGCTCAGGACTCAGTGGCCCAGCAGCTGCTGCTGCACAGTCTCCAGGCTGCGGCGGCCGGGGCCTGGGCTTCTTGCAAACAAGGGGTCCTCTGGATCGGGCATTCGCTAACTGGTCTGTGGAGCCTCCCTCCGACCTGTGTGTGCCTTTCTGGGATTCCAGTGCCGTACACACTGGAAGCCGTACACACTGGGATGACAGCCAGCCTGCAGCCTGCCGGGAGCTCCTGGAGTCTGAGGTTGCCTATGGATGAGACGGTACTTTTCTGGACCTTTTGATATTCAGGGTAAGGTACCTGTGGTTGGCCTCTAACAGGTTAAAATATCCAAGGAAACCAGATGCAGCTGAAGTCCATGGGACCTGAACTACTCATTTATGAGTAGACCACATAGTTCGCAATAAGTCCGTATATGAAACTTTCAGAAATCAAGAAATAAAAATGGTGTCTTATCTTCATTTCTAAGAGGTGACAGAACTTTAAAATGGGGTGTACAGAGTGGTTCCTAAGCAGCCCTCTTGTTCCTGGACATGGGGCCTAGGAATGCTGCCGGGGACTCGTGACAGCTAGTGCTCAGGAGCTCCTGAGGATGGAGCCGCGGACTCGGGAGAGGGGGCTGTGGGCGGAGACGACGGTTCCCTGTTAGAGACTGGCAACTGAAGCACAAAGTTGTGACTGATTCCAGGTTGCTCGGCTTGAAGCATCCTGCTTCTGAACAGGACAGAAGTCCACATTTAAACAGAACAAGAGAAAGGAAAAAGTGAATGGCAGCTACTGACTTTGTAAAGACAGGTAACTAGTTTTTCCTTTCCTGCCAGCTTGTACTGGAGAGCACAGATCCTTCCTCCCAAGGCGCAGATGGGAGCTTGCAAGCGCAGAGGCAGGGGCCAGAGAGGAAGGCACCGCACAGCCAGCGAGCAGTGCAGGCTGCCAGGGCAGGTCACAGCACTTGGATCTGGCCTGGGCAAGGGTGCTCCTTCCAAAGCCTCACCCCAACTGGTCATCTGGGTTCAGATCCTGCTTCACCACTTAGAAGTTGTCTCACCGTGGGCAAGTTCCTTAACCCTTCTAGGTCTTGGTTCTCTTACAGTAAAATGGGGTGGGGGGCGGATTCAACACAGGAAACCTGAATGAGCTGTTGTTACCATGAGGCAATGGCCTGTGGTCCTGTGGGGCGGCCCGGGAAGGCCTCAGACTGACACCCACTAGCACTGACCTTGAACGGAAATAAACATAACATGACATTTAGTGAGCACTGACTCGGAGCCAGGCCCTGTGCTATAGCCAGGGGCTACTTATTTTTTTTTTTTTTTTTTGAGGCAGAGTCTTGCTTTGTTGCCCAGCTTGGGTGCAAGTGAGCCACCACATCTGGCCCAGGGGCTACTTTTGATGGTAGTGTTGGCCTGGTGCTCGAGACGGGTCCTGGGTGGAAGATTCTCCTATCACCCCATTTTACAAATGAAGAAACTAAGACTCAGGGAAGTCAAGTGACTCACCCAGGAACAGTGAAGGGAGTATGTGAATCTATGTCTGTCTACACCCTTAATCACTGAGCTGTGAAACCTGTCATTTCATCCTCAGATTTTATCCATGAAGGAGATGTTAATATATACTAGCCCTATCTTTAAAATGATGGAACTGAGGAAGCTGACATTCACACACAGCCCGATGCCAGACCTTTCGGAGTCTGTCCACAGCCCCTGCACCACTGTAAAATGTTGGAAGTAGAAACCCAAGGTGTGACTTCAGCCTGTTAACAGAAAGGAGACCAACCAGTCCGCTGTTGAGGTTTCCCGTCACGGAAGCAGAGTGGCAGCCATGGGTGGCATGGGGGAGCTGGGCCTGCCCCCCTCCTGCCTCCCTATCTGGTCCCCGTGTCTGGTGCTACGTGGAGCACATCCTTGGGACCTGCAGCAGTGAGCCTCACTCCAGCACGGAGTTGGGTGCCAAACAGGCAGAGGTGTGCCAATGGGCCATATCAGCTGGTTCCTGCCTGAGGGGCGCCCACCCCAGTGTTGGGGAAACCCCTTCAGCAAAATTCGTTTACTCTTCCTCCTCTGGATCACTTTTCCAGAAAGTTTCCCTTCTCCACCCTGTAGAGTGAGCCCAAGCTCAAGCCCACAGCTGTGGCATTTGGGCACTGCCCCTCGGGAGCTACTGGGGGGGGCCAGGCCTGGGCTCTGGCACCAGCAACTCACCTTCTCCGAGTAGTGCTCTCCAGGGAGGGGCGGGTAGTCACACTGCTCGATCTTCTGGCAGAGGGAGAAGAGGTTCATCTTATCCCCATAGAAGGGGCTCTGGAGAGCTGCCATCTGCAAAGGGAGGGGACAGCAATAAGGGCCGGAAGGACTCAAGAGGCAGGAGGGGGCCCTCCACGTGGAGGTCAGGACCTCTGGTCCCTGCTGCAGCAGCCGTCCAGCAGGACTTCTCCCCGGAAACCCTGAGCAAGCTGGGACTTGCCAGAAAGGAGCGACAGTAACACGATCCTTGCTGGACAGGTGAATTCACTAGGGGTGAGGGTTTCAGTGACAAAACTAAAGGCAGTAAGGAAGGGGCCGCTGCATGCTGGGGGCAAATCCCTCCTCGCTTCTGCTTCAGCCCTCAAGGACCTTCTGTGTTCGTGAGCACGTGGCAGGTGGGGCCTGGCTCTGCAGCCACAGTGCCCCCCGGATCCCAGCCCGGCACTTGCTGTGTGTCTGGCCTTTGGTTTCCTCACTTGTGACATGGCCCCAACCGCGGGCCTGGCGGGAGGCTGAGACTGGCACTTGGAGGCGGCACCACCTCTGACGAGGTGAGGCCCGCGGCAGCCAGTGCGGAAGTTCTGGCCTAGGCGGTCACTACCGGCCTGGCCCCTGCGGAGGGTGCCCAGG
>VBSM01003204.1:3851584-3979366 GCA_008086735.1 Cheirogaleus medius
GCCTCCCAGAGTGCTAGGATTACAGGCGTGAGCCACCGCGCCCGGCCTGTTGAACTGTTTTTAAAGGCTCATCTCCATCGTTAACTCATTTTGTAGCGAGTTTGGTGACGACGGAAAATCGAACTTAAGGGCTGCTCTGGGAGGGGCTGAAGTGGCCCCAGGCTCCTGGCCACCCCGGGCTCCTGGGGTGCGGTTTAGAATCAGGGAGCCAGCACCTGCCTGCACACAGTGGGCCCTCAGGAGACGGTGCCACCTGTCCCTCACCAGGCCACCTGGGACTGTGTCTGTCCCCTCAAAAGCAGTGAAAGCTGCATAATGGCATGTCCCCTGCACCCAGCCCAGGGCCAGGCATTCAGCTCAAGTTAGGAGGAAAGAGCTTGTGCCCCGTGGCCAGGCCGAGCACCGGGAGACCCAGCGTGCCCCCAGCCAGACCTGTTCCCGCAGCCCCAGAGGCGGCGCAGGGCCGGCCCGGGCCTGGGTGGGAGCCGGCGCCCTGCCCGCCCCGATCAGCCCGCGGCCGCTCTGTCCCCGCTGCCGAGGAGCCGGGCCTGCTCTCCCAGCCCCACAATTTGTCTTGCAGCTGCTGCCGTTGCTCGGAGCGAGACACTTGCTTGTAGCTTGAGAGCTGTGTATAGGCAAATCTTTCATTTTTCTTTCATTATGCCGGCGTGTACTGTCACTTAATTTTTATGTATGCAATCCTTCCTGACAAATATGATCTGCTGCCTGGTAATTTGTCTGACGCTCATTCTGTTCTGTGCTCTAATTACGGCTCCTATTCCTGACACCGAGGCAGCCGCTCTGCCACCGCTGGGTACCGCACCTGTCAGCCCGACCATGGCACTGACTAATGCCCTTTCATGCCAGCCTCGTGTTAGCAAATACAGAGGCAGGGAGGGGGCCCGGGGAGGGGCAGGCAGGAGGAAATCAGATTTGCATAAGCCCAGCTCTCGGGTCAGCAGCCTTAGGAGACAAGGTGGTTGCCAGGGCAACGTGGCTCCCACCACGCGTTCCCGCATAGTAGGTGCGCACTGGATTCAGCGGATGCATAATTCATACCCACGCGCAGGGTGTGAAGGGGCCCCTGCCCCCGTGTCCTTCCTGAGTCACGACGCAGCGGCAATTAGTTCAGTCTCTTGCCTGACCCAACGTGTGTGCGAGCTGTAGCTACTCGCAGAGCCACGCTGTGTCTTGGGGACTTCAGGTCCCGGGCTTTGGCTCTGCCCCCTCGCCAGTCTGGAGCCCTGGTGGGGGCACAGGTGGCCCTCAGTTCTGGGATCTTGTCCTGCAAACAGGGGCGTGCAGACCCCCGTGCAGGCCGCAGCTCGGTGGGCATCTCCTGGACGCGGGCACACGGCCTGGAGTGGGGACAGGCCCCAGGAGGAATCCTTTCGCCCACGACGTGGCCCAGTCAGTTGCTCAGAGACCTCGGGAGGAGCCGGGCTGACGGCGGCGGCCTTCTCCCAAGTTCCAATTCCTTCTCATTAATATAATAAGTGCACCAGTCCGAGTCGATAAAATCACATTGTCGGACGAGACCACATCCCTGCCCGGTGCTGACACTCCGATCCTAACCGACTGTGACGGGGCGCCGCAGTCTCTTCTGCAGCGGGACAGAGAAAGGCTCGGAGCTGACGGACAGGGGACAGGAGGCAGCGGTTTTAACTCTTTGACAGTTTCCCTTGAATTTTCTGGCCTTTTCAAAGCTCTTAAACTGGATAATAACCGCAAACCAGCCAAAACACCTGGTTTTTCACAAGGAAGTGTTTGTGGGGACCGGGAAGGTCAGGGGCCGGGTTCTTGGCGGGAGGCTCCAACGCCAGCCCCCAGGCCCACAGCCTTCTGGAAGAAGCGCGGGCTCTGGACGGAGAGGCCTGCGTTCGGGTCCTGGCTCTGCTGCCCGCAACCTCGAGAGGATCTCTCCAGCTCCCGGATTTCAGATTCCTCCCCTGCAAAAAGGAAGGACCCTGCGGACCCTCTGGGCCATCGAAGGTGTGAATGAAGAAGGACACACTCCCCGGCGGCCCGGCACACCCTCTCCTTTGCAGCTGAAGGAAGAGCTCCTGAGGCCTCACCAGGTGTCCCCAGGGTTGGATGGGAGCCAGAGTTTCAAAACGAAACACCCCCACCCTCACCCCCAGAAGCAGCTGGAGTGCTGATGGCCGGTTAGCGCGTTTCTCCTCATCGTGCGCGATACGCTGAGAGTCTGAGCCACCCGGGCCTGTGTGAACAGTGACGGTTTCCACAGGAGAGTGAGGCTTCCAGAAAGGCCCTCTGCCCTCCCCAGACGAAGCCGCACACACACGGGGCTTGCCACAGGCACTCGGGGGCCTTCCTGGCGTGAGCCGTGGAGTGGGGTGGCCGTGAGCCTGGAGAAGCGGCACTCAAGACGGCAGCCCCCTGCCGCGGGCCCGGCTCCCTCCTGCGGACACGGGGCCACACGCGGGAAGAGGGACCTCGGGAGCACCTTCCTCTGCAAACGCGCCTCGAGCACCGGAACTGGCTTTGGGAAACCAGGTGGCCATGCCCACCCCAGGGGCCTCTGTGAAACGTCCCCTTGGGCGGCCGTGGCGGAACCCTGATACGCCTCGCTGTCGTGCGCAGGAGACCCTGTAACCGTGCTCCACCGGGGCCTCGCCGGTTCCTACGTTCTAATTAAATGAAAAATCCTCCCCCATCCGTCGTTCCGGGTTTCACACTCGGGCAGGTGCCCGGCACGTGGGTGCTGAAGCTTGCTGCTCGTGCCCCGAAACACACGGCTGCCAAGCCCAGCCCCAACACTCCCGACCCCAGCGTGGCGTCCAGCCCCCGAGTCGGCGTTCAAGGCCCCGCCTGCCTTTCCTGCTGCTCCCGCTGCGGCCCCAGGACCCAGTTCTCCGCCGAACCGGGCAGCCGCTCGGCCTCGCGCCGAGGTTCTCCCGTCCTCTTTCTTGGAATGCTGTTCCCTCCCTCCCGGTCCCAACGGCTCCTAGTCACCCTTCACGGTTCAGCCAGAATGTTACCTCCTCCTGGGTGAGTCCCTGGCCCCCACAACTTCAAAACTGCCTGTTTAAAAGCCACAAACTGGAAACAGCTCAATGTCCACCCCTAGAGGATGGGCCGAGTGGGGCGTGCCCAGGATGGGACACCACACGGCAAAGAGAGGGCCGAACGACAGTGTCAACAACAGACTCACCTCTTGCTCCACGTGATGGGCTCGGTCGGCCCTTCCTGGGAGGGACAGGAGGTGACAAGAGGGTGCAGGGAAGCCCCAACCAGGCTCCCCCAGGCCTCAGTTTCTCCCTCCTGGGTTATTGTTCTGCACAGATGAGTAAACTCGGGGGCTCCCAAAAGGTACTTTCCCGCATGAACCTACCAAAGGCGCGTGGGGAGAATATCTGCATTTCCCTGCAGGACCCCGGGGGCTGCGGGATGCAGACAGGCCCCCCCTTACCTAGGGAGTGGGCTGCGGTGGTCTCAGAGCTGAAGAAGCGGCCCAGACCGAGGTCACCAAGCTTCACGATGCCTGTGGCTGTGATGAACACGTTGGCAGGCTTGATGTCTGTAGGACAAGGAGAAGGGGGTTGGCGTGGGAGCAGGAGGCTGGGGTGGGTGAGTCAGGACGGGAGGAGGGGGCTGGTCCAGGCAATGGGCGGCACAGCCCTGGGTGCTGCTCCCTCAGGGCAAGACCCCACCTTGGCTCTGGCTGTGCAGCCTCGGGAAATTTACCATCTCTCTCTGAGCCTGTGTCCTCACCTGTAAAATGGGTCTAACTTCACCTACTTCCCAGAGCTGCTGTGAGGACTCCGAGAGCGGAGATTTTTGTGCTATTGTTTCCCTTTCTAGCGTGGTGTCCCCTGAGCCTCGCATACAGCAGGCGCTCAGCGGAACTCTGTGTAACGAATGGAGCACTCAGTGGTGCCCGTGCCGCACCCCAGTGCGAGCGTGGCGCCTCCCACACGGCAGATGCCGGTCATCAGGAGTGAGCAAACGGAGGGATCAGGGCAGGTTCCTTCCTGCAACTTGTCACCTTTTGGGAACACTCCTTTGCAGGTGTCCCACCTCCCCTGCCCAGCCAACGCCTGCCAAGACATCGCTGCCCTCTCTGGGCGGCTTCCCCACCTCCCAGGCCGGTGCTGGGGACTGGAGACAGTGCCCGAGCATGGCCCCCGCTCCCCGTGGCTCGTGTAACTGTCTGGCGCTGGGCGTCCCCGGTATGGCAGGCCCCGGCGCGTGTGTGCAGCTGCTGGACACCCCACATGGGGAGCACAGAGCGGCCCGGCCTCCTCCCGGGGCTGTGAGGAGCCAGGAGGAGTCAAAAGGAAGCTCTCTCTTGGGTTCCAGAGGCACGTGGCCTCCCGTCGGCCCCGAGGGCGGCACATACCTCGGTGCATGACGCGCCGCGAGTGCATGTGCTCCACGGCGCTGCACAGCTGCACGAAGTACTTCCACACCGTCCTCTCGGGGATGAGCCGCTTCTGCTTCTTGAAGTACTACGTCGGGCGACAGACAGATGGCCAGGCCGGGTGAGCGCTCTGTGGGACGAGGCCCTGTCCTTTCCCCACTGGGCGGCTGACGCCTGGCATGGGGGTGGGGGTGGGCAGGCTGCCGCATAGACAGTCAACCCAGAACCCAGAGTGCGCACTCACTAGGACTTCCGGAACCTCCTGGACACGCCCCCACAGGGAGCTCCCTCAGGAGTGGACCGGGTGAGGGACTTGCTGCCCCCTGCCCTGGCCTGGCCCAGGAGGCAGCACCCAGCACACATTTGTGGCTAAATCCAAGCCGCCACCCCCTCCTTGGAGCTGGTAAGTCTCGGCACACTATGACTGTTAACAAACATGGCGAGAACCTCGAGGAAGTGGGCTGACGTTCTCAGATGGACCCTAGTTTCAACAGGCATTGTCTACTTCACTGGAAAGACATTTGATGTTCCAGAAAAAAAAAAAAAAAAAGGACAAAAACAAAAAGCCTCAGGCTGCACCAAATGAGCTGTGAGCAAGCAAAGGTCTAGAAGGAGCAGGCCACAGTTCAAACCAGGACATGGGGTCTCCCGGGTGCCAGGCCCGGGGGCGGGGGCAGGGCACGACTCGCACACCAGCCACCTGCGTGCCAGGTTTTGTGCAGGGGCTTGTCACTCCGGAGCAGCCATCTTTTCCCCAAACGGCCGGAGGCAACGCCGCAGGCCGTGTGTCAGACCCTGCTCTGGCGCGCGGAAGGCAGCACGGAGCCGGGACACGCGTGGCCCAGGAAAGGCCGAGCTAGCGTTCGCCGAGCGCCCGCCTAGGCAGGGAGGGCCGGGCCCGTCCTACAGACGAGGAAACTGAGGGCTGCACAGTGAGGGCAGAGTCACGGCTCAACCCCAGGCCTTCGCCTAGAAAGCCCGAGCTCTTAGCCCACTTCTGAGGACACCAGTCACCGCTGACGTGAGGGGTTGAGCTCAGAGAGGTTTAGGAACTTGCTCAAGGTCACCCAGCTGGGATCCGGGTCTGGGCACCTTCCACGGTGGGACAGTCGTGGCTGGAACCCGGGTCCTGGCCTGGCAGCAAATCCCGACGCTCGCCTGAGGCGCCTTCTGGGAGAAGGCGAGCCGTCCCAGGCGCTCGGCACAGACCACCCCCCACCCCGGGCACCCCCGGGCCTCCGCGGTGGGCCAGGCCGGGATGTTATTTACGCTACGATGTTAGTTAATCCTCATTACAGCATTTAAGCGGGATGCGCGCGGCTGAGAGTGGTGATTTTCTAAATGTCACGTCCTATAAGCGCTGTCTGACATTTAGCGGGAAGGCGCAGAGTCTCTGGTGGTCCCAGGGCAGCGGCAGCTCCTGGCTTCACTGTTCCTCATAAATAACGCCGACGCCGTGGCTGTGGGGGCCACGCTTGGCCCTTGGGACACAAGCCTTGCTGGCCAGCAGCCTCCGAGGCCAATGGGGCGACTGGCTGGGGCCCTGGCAAGGCCCCTGATCCTCTGGAAACCCAGAGGCAGCCTGGGAGTGGGAAGGCACTGTACTGGGTATGTCACAGAGGAGGAAACTGAGGCACAGGGTCCTGCCCAAGGCCATCCCGTGGGCGTGTCTGACTCGGGGCCTGGCCTCTCCACAGCCTTGCCTCTCCGCTGGGGGCCTGGAGCCAGGTGGGAGCGAGCGGGAGCGGGTGGGGAAGGGGAGCGGGGGAGGGGAGGCAGTGCGCCAGGGAGGAGGGACCCGAGGACCTGAGCAGCCAGTCTACGCCCTAGATTCAGTCCTGCTGCTCAGAGACTGAGCCCTGAGCCAGCACCGTCCCTGGGGAAGCCAAAGAAGGGTGCAAGATGCAGGGGAGGCTGGATGGGGAGGGGACGACCCACCCCAGGCCAAGCACGACAGAGATGCCAGATGCTGACTGGACACGCACACACCTCCCCCCTCTCCCAGCTGGGGAGTGTGCGGCCAGCCCCGTGGCGCCCTCTCCAACACGCACCCTGGGATGGGTGGGAACCGAGGCTCAGGAAGAACAGGTTTTGCCCCCTCCATCCACCTGCCTGACCCCACCCCACTCCACGGACTGGACTGGGAGGCCACAAGGGTGTCTGGGCTCCACTGGGGCAGTGCTGGAAGGTGACAAGGAAGCGCCCCTCCTCCAGCACCTGCCTGTCCCTGCCCTCGCTGCTCCCTCCACTCTGCATCCAGTCTTTCTTCTAGAACACAGAGCTGACCATGTTTGCACCCTGCCACGAGTCTTAGGAAGCTTCTTTGGCTTTGGGGTGTGGCCTGATCCTGAGCCTGAAGCAAGAGGCCCGCATGGTCCAACCCCACCGAGTGCTTCCACCCCGCCCCCGGGCTCCTCCACCAACTGCTCCTGCTTCTGGATTGCCCATGTCCCCTCAAGTCTTGGCTCAAGTGCCCCCTCCTCCAGGAAGCCTCCCCGTACTCCCACAGGGCCTGAACTTGGCTTGTTCATGCTGGTTCTTAACTGCTTGTTCACAGGTCTGCCTTCCTGTTAGAATCCAGGCTCCCCAAGGGCAGCACACATGCCAGTGGCACCCCCAGGTCTTGGCACGAGGGCCAGCACGCAGTGGGTGTGCAATGCATGTGTGTTCGGTGAGAGAATAACATGTGAAGGAGAAACAGGCAAAGCGGGCAGGCGGGGGAGGAACTAAGACATGATGTAGCACATCTGCTCCCACCAGGGATCCGAGTGGAGATTAACATCCCTGCAAACGCATTAATATGTCAACGAAAATATAAAAGCAGGTGATAACAGCTCAAGTAATGCCACTTCCCAGCGATGCCTGTATTCCTAGGAGCCAAATTTCAGAAGAGCAAGCACCGAGCTACTGCTCAGTCCCCAGCGCCTCGTGGGAAGATGGAGAGTCCACGTCTGGCCCCGTTTTCCAAGTGTGGCTGGGAGCAGGTGGGGGCCCAGGGGAGGCCCAGCCTCACGCAGAAGCTGGCCGATGGGGCCCAGGGAGGGAGCAACGGGGGAGCCCACAGCAGTGGCTGGAGACTCGGGGCCCAGCAGGGAAGCGAGGGTCTTGAGGGAGGTACGGGGAGTGGGCCGAGGGCTGGGCCCGGGGCTCGGGCAGACCTGGCCTCGCCACTGAGAGGCCGTGCACGTGGGGCAGGAGACTGCACTTCTCTGAGCTTGCTCTCTGAGGACAGCAGGGACTCAGCAAGCAGAGTGTGATGTGCGTGGCCCAGTCGTGACCGACGGCAGGTGCTCTCAGTGCAGCTGCGGTGGTCCCTGGTGCCACACTCAGGTGGCCCTCACCCTGGGAGGTGGCACGAGGGGGGCAGAGGTGTGTGCTGGGGCGGGGGGGGGGTACAGTGCAGGAGGCAGACCTGGCGCCAAGCCCACCTGTGTGACTGGGCCGGTCGCTCGACCTCTTGAAGGCCCTGGGCACTGGCCATTACGTGGAAATGACGATCCCCAACTAGGACTAGGGAGATCATTTTGGAGACAATGTCCATTGAAAGGTACCATGCCATGAAAACAGAGACGTGGGCCACAGGCATGGCTCTGACCCACAGTGCTGGGTGTCCTCCAGCAAGTCTCTTAACCTCTCTGGGCTCAGTGTTCCCCTTCTGTGAAATGGGGCGGTTGGACCTACAAGACACTGTCCTGAGAGCTGAGGTCTGACCTAACGGGCTGCCGTCCCTGCTCCTCTGAGGCAGAAGTGGCCCATGAGCCCGTGGACGGGCTGGGGGTTGGCCCTCCAGCAGCCACCAGCCTCTCCGGGCATCACGGTGCCTTGCGCTGTGCACACAGGGCTCTCTCGTGAGCAGAGCTTCCCTGCGGCTGGTGGGAAGAGAGAGGTACCCCAGCAACGGCCACGGGGGATGGAGCCCAGAGGGCCCTCGCCAGACCACAGCTGAGGCCTGCGGGCACTGGCAAGGGGTGCTGGGGAGAGGCTGCGGCCCTGGGCTCTGTGTCTGGGCAGCCCTGGCCCCGCCCGCCTCCTGCCTGGCCTCACCTTGATCATCTGCGAGAGGTCGCCTGCGTCGGCCAGCTCCAGCACGATGTTCAGCTCGTTGTCTTCGATAAACGAGTCCAGGTACTTGATGATGTTCGGGTGGTTCAGTTGCTGTGCGAGGAGAGAGGGAGGGCGGGCGCCAGTGAGAGACGGTCCGGCCCCGGCGCCTGCCCCACGCGGCGCCCCACGGGCACCCTGTGACAGCGGCCCTGGCGTTTGCTGGGAGGAGCCTGCCTGGGGAAAGACCTGTGCTTTGGAGTCAGGCAGACCTGGGTGACGCTGGGAAAGCCACTTTGCTTCCCTGAGTCTCCGTGTCCTCATCTGTAAAATGGGCACAATGTTTTGAAACGTAGCTGTCAAGAGGAGATGGGCGGACGCCCTCGCAACGTGTAACACGGCACCTGCACGGAGCCACGTAAGACTCAACGGACACTTGTAGAAATGACGCCGCTCGAGGACAGGCCTGGGCCCCCACCGGCCCTGTGCTCGGCGCGTGGCGGGCTGCCGCCGTTACTCAGGAGGATTCACCTCCTCCCTCCCTCCTTCCCACGCTTTCTCAATTTCTGACCCGTCCCTTGTGAAATCTCTGTGGCGAGAGCCGCCCGGCCACCACTCAGCGCTGAGCCTGGCCGCCGGTGCTGCACGA
Organism: Cheirogaleus medius; assembly: GCA_008086735.1. NCBI lineage: Eukaryota > Metazoa > Chordata > Mammalia > Primates > Cheirogaleidae > Cheirogaleus > Cheirogaleus medius. The sequence goes on from VBSM01003204.1 coordinate 3,860,659, forward strand.
TGGCCCATGTATGTGCCGGTGACAGAGCGTGGAGCTGGGCGCGGCGGTGCCCCGCGCGGGAAGGCAGGCCCCGCCGGGCTAAGAGGAGCCCCTGGCAGCTCTTTAGAATGAAATTGACTACGTACACCCAAGTGATTCCATGACCTGGGGAAAGTGCAGGGCACTCAAATATCCAGAGGCCAATTTAGAGCATGTTTCCTAAAAGGCCTGGAGCCGTGCCGACCTGCGCCCGTCCCCGGATTCTAGAGTGAGGGGGAACCGGGGCGGACATCGCAGAGCCACGCCATGCCCATTCATTCATCCCCCAGGCCAGGACCTGGGGTGGGCACCTGGGCAGGGGGGCGAGGGGAAGGCAAAGCTGCCGGCCCGCTTGGGCCTGGGCAAGGCTCCAGCGTGTGCTCTTGAATATCTTCAGGAATGTTCTTAGAAACTAGGAATGTTCAGACCAGAGCAGCAAGCGCCGAAGCACTGCCCTGTCCTGGGAGGGGAAACATCAGGTGTGAACCTGGGGAGGGGGAGCGGGGGGAGGAGCTGCGACTGTGTCCCAGCCCACGCGGGAGAGACAGAATTCCCAGTCAAGGGAGACGGCTACTAACCGTGACATGGTCACAGAGGACTTGGAGGGCCCATGGCGAAGGAATCCATCTAGAGGGTGGAGAGAGGGGATGCCACAGAAGACTTCCTGGAGGAGGTGGCATTTGAGCTGAGGTCTGAGGGGTGAATGAGAATTGCAAGGGGGTATGAGGGCGCCACCCGTGCAAAAGCCTGTGTGGGGAGGGGCATGTCAATCCTGGCAGCTGAACAGAGGCCTGTGTGGCTGGTGGGACAGCAAGGGAGGAGGCGTGCCCAGGGCCGAGGGAGGGGCACAGGGGAGGGCGGACCACACAGCGTCTCACAGGGCCCTTGAGGACTCAGGTCTCTGCTCAGAGCAATGGGGAACTCTGATAGCTCTGAAGGGATCAGGCCAGATAGAGGTTTTATTGGGTTATCTTTTTAGTATTAATGTACAAGAATATTTACATGTAAATATTCTTTATATACGTAAATATACATATCTAGGATGAGTGAGCCTAGAACCAGGTCTTGGTTCTTCCTCCCCTGCCCGTGTGCGTGTTATAAGTCCTTTGTTGGATAAGGTTTTGCTAATATTTTTCTCCACCTGTGACTTGTCTTTTCATTGTCATGTGGTGTCTTTGATAGGCACCAGTTACTCCTTTCGATAAAGTCTAAATGAGCACTTTCTTCTTCACGGTTAATGCTCGTGTCTCGCCTAGGACAACTGTGCTTATTCTCAGGTTATGAAGATTTCCCCCCGTTTTTTTCCAGCAAACTTTATACTAGAGCTTTAGCTTTGATGTCTGGTCTGTGATGTGTTTCAAGTTAAGTTTCGTGTGTGTGCGGCGTGAGGCAGGGGTCAGGCTCACGCTTCTCCACCGAGATGTCCAGCTCTCCCGGACCCTGGGTTGAACGTCTTTCCTTTGTCCACTGAACTGTTCTGGTGCCTTCGTCAAAAATCCCCTTGCCTGGATTTTGTTTTGAGGAGGTCGTCCTGGAGCGGACACTGGCCCCAAGCTGCCCTCAGCAACGTCACGTTCCGCAGATAAGTTTTTCAGTTACAAAAGCAGCATCAGAGCAAGCGGACGGCAGGTTGAAAGCGCTTTAAGACCCAAGGCACGTCACACGGAGTGGGCGCAGGGCCACTGTGGTGAGTGAGTACCTCATTCCTTCCCTGGGAAGGCTCACCCCGCTCAGGGAGGGCTCCCCGAAACCTGCCCAGGTCACCGGCAGCACAGTTCTCCAAAAACCTGGAAAAATGAGAGCGGGGCTCGGGTGGGGATTAAGCTTCAGGCGGGGATGTGCTGGCGCCTGGGGAGGGAGGAGGAGGCTCCTCTCTCGGTTCCTGGCGTGAGGTCTGAGGCCAGGAGGCTGGGGGCCTCAGACGCCCAGGAGTGTGCCAAGGCACAGGCCAGGAGCCAAGGCATCACCTGGGCTAAACCCCGGAGGCCCACAGGAGGCACTGGCCACAGGCAGCCAGGCTGAGCTGAGCCTAGAACCTGGTCCAGTGACCCAGAACCCCTGTCCACACGGAGTCCACTTCCCAGCTGTGGCCTCATGGAGAGCCCAGGTGGGTCTGGAAAGGGACATAGAAAGTGCTCCGAAGATGCGGCGTGGCCGGGTTTTGCCTGGCTGTGCCGGCAGCTGCTGAGGGAGGGATGGGTGGCGGAAGGGTGGGAGGGAGAGCCGGGAGTAAAGGCCCCACTCAAGGTCACTGTTCCTTTGAAACTCTGCCCTCAGGCTTTGCTCTCTGAAGCTGGAAGCCCCTCCCAGGCAGAACAGGGGACGAGTCTGGGATGCGTCTTCCCCACTGGGCTGCATCCCCACGTCCAGCATTCAGTGGCGCTCAGAAATCGTGCTGAACGCACAAATACACGCCTGCATTCCAAAGGGACCCGCCTTCCTGTCCCACACTTGGCAGCTGCTGCCCCACCAGCCTGTACGAGATGTTTTAGGTTTGGGATCTTGGCACGAATGACACGGACGATGTTACCCAGCCGCCCCTGAGAACCACGTTTCCTTTTGTTTTGTAGGAAGCACCTCGCGCCCCGGCACATCCTGTTGACTTCCCCGCCTCACGTGCCGTCCTCGAGTGAAGGGGCTCTCCGTACGTGCATCCTGAGCACTGCCCCGGTCCCTGCTCACAGGAATGCGCCGCCGCAGCCCCCGCCTCGAAGCGGCCTGAGCCTGGCATAACCCAGGCCTGGCTGGGGGAGGATTCGGTCCCTTCCCCAGGGCTGCGGCGCAGCCAAGTGCCACCGAGCATGGGCTCCAGAGGTGACACACTCCTTGCTCACTAGCTGTGTAGCTGTGGCCGGCTTTTGACCTCTTGGACCTCAGTTTCCTCATCTGTGGAAGGGGCACGATGACAGCAGGGCCATCCATGCACTGGAGGCGTCAGTGAGGGAACGAGTCCCGTGAGCCCCGTGCAGCATCCAGCATGTGGTACGCACTCAGCCCGAGGCAGCCCGTCGCCGTGGATATCACCTCTGCCTGCCAACGCCAGCCCCTTTCCAGAACGCCAATCCAGCTCCCTTGGCAGCCCACCAGAGCAGACGTTCACAACTCACCCCTGGCCACATGCCCCAGCTCTCGGCCACTTCTCCAGCTCCCCTTTTGCTCCCGAGTGGGTATCTGGCCTGCTGACACCTCCAGCCTCGCGCCCTGCCCTCCCGTAATCCACACTGTCGCGGTTCCCTGACGCAGGCTCATCTCGGCCGTTCGGAGCCTGTGCCCTGGCCTCTGCAGGGCCTGCCCAGGAGGTGGGTTTCCCCTGGACTCCCCGGCCCCTTGGTCGCCTGCATCGCCCAGGAAGGTCACCATCTGTGGCCCACCTGTTCCCCCACCAGCCTGGGAGTCCCAGAGGGCAGGGCCTGCAGAATAAACCGCTAATCTGAAATCCTGCAGCTGCGGCTTTGGCAGGCGACACTGCCACCAGCAGCCCACTTCGCTGGGAACTGCCAAGCAAACTCTCCACGTTTTACAGGAGGTGAAGGCACCAGGTGAGTGCCTACCGTGTGCTGTGCAGGTGTTATTTTATGTAATCCTCTCAATCCTCCCATATTCTGTGCGGCAGGTACTCTTGCCATTGAGCAGATGGGCAAACTGAGGCTCAGGGAGGTTAAGTCACTTGCCTAAGGCCACACAGCATGTAAATGAAGACACTAGGGTTTAAACCCAGGCTCCCAGGCCTCTGAAGCCAGAACCTTTTCTCCGCTGTCACTGCCCAGATCCCAGGCAGAATCCCAAGCCCGGGGGGCGGGGAGGGATCCCCAGGAGAGAGCGGCCCCAGCCCAGGGCACAGAGCCGAGCCGAAGTGCAGGTGTGTGAACTCTGCACAGTGGAGAGCGAAGCAAAGGCGGAAAGGGGCTGAGAGAGGCGGAGGCAGAGCTGGAGCCACACAAGCTGCAGTCCGACCCCACCCCGCACTCGCCTCCCCGGACAAAGCTGGTCCGCGGGTCACTGCGCACACAAGGGAGCCTCGCAGGGAAAGACTTCTGTGCCAGGTGCCGCCACCTACAAGCAGGCGTGACGTGCGGCAAGGACACGTCTGTGGGCAGGACCCTGAGGCTGGGCAGGGCTGTGGGCCAGGGCTGCTCCTGCCGGGCCACACAGAAACCCAGGAGCCACTGTGCCCCCGAAAGGCACTGCTTCTGAACTCAGCGGGGCTGTGACGGACATGACGTAGCCCGGCGGGGGTCCCAGGGCCGCCCTGAGGAAGAGAGGCTCCGGCTCGGCCCAGGGCACTCACCTTCAGGAGGCCGATCTCCTTGACACAGTCCTGCCTCGCCTTGGCATCCATCATCTCGAAGATCTTGGGCGGGAGGGAGAGAGAAAGGGTGGTGAAGCCTGGCGCCGGAGCACACACGGGCCTGAATTCCAGTCCTGCTCTTCCGCCCCTCGCAGCGCAGCTCGAGACTCAGCAAGCAGGAACTGAGCTCCCACCCCCGTAAATGCCCACTGAGTGCCCTTCGGGACCCGGCGCTGCGTCATCACCTCACCGACAGCACTCCTCGAGGCAGGAGTTATGTACCCAACTTACAGAGGAGGAGGCTGAGGCCACACCCTGGGAAGCGGCAGGCCAGGACACACGCTAGGGCTTCAGGTCTCCCCTCTGTAAACGGGGCCACAGCCCGACCCCACGGCGTCATTGGGTGGACTGATTAGGGCGATGTGGGTGCAGCACCCAGCACGGAGCCCCTTGCACCCCAGCCCTGCAGTGCTCGCTCCGTGCGGGTCCCAGCACCGCCTTACAGGTACAGACAAAAGGTCGGCATTCGGCAGCCCTACACAAAACCCATCCCGGCACGAAAGGACCAAGACAAAGAGAGCCCAGGTGAGCCCCTTCTCAGAAGCTCAAGAGCAGACATTGGGCCTTTTCTGGACAGGGGAGCCCACCTTCCCTCCAGCGTCTGCCCCCCAACCTCACTCCCTCTCCTGGGCCTCCACCGCCCACGCTGTCAACCTCATTCTTCAAGGGCCAATGAGCAAATCCAGGGGCCTGGGAAGCCTTGCTGGAGGACTGAGAGCCGTTTGCCCCACAAAGCGGCATTCTGATGGGCCCGGTGGCGCTCGTGGACATGCTCCTGGCCTGACTTTACTGCCTGACCTCCTTCCTGCATTTAGGAAGGACACAGAGGGCAGGAAGGACACATGGAGCCCAGAATTGTGGAGTGGGCACAGGTACCAGGCGAGTGGACGCGGTCTGCACCTCAGCTCCCATAACTCGCCCCAGGGCCCTGGAGGAGTGAGGTCTCTGCACTGTTTCCTCATCTGAAAGACCGGAGGACAACCTCACCCAGAGTGTGGCGGACAAGGTTCCATGTACCCCTAGCACAACCTAGCATACAGCAGGTGCTCAGTGCATGCACACTTTTCTTTTCCTTTATGGTTCACAATGTTACACGAGTCCACCTGGCTCTCTCCATGAGCTGGGCACTCATTACCCTCATTCGGAGGCGGTGAGGGGAGGGAAAGGGACTGGCTCAGGGCCACCATGTCCAGACGCAGAAGCTGGCACCAGGATGCAGCTCTGACCCCAAGGGTCACCGGCTCACCTGCACCTTCTTCAGAGCCACCGTCTTCCTGTCCAGCAGGCAGGTGGCTTTGTACACCTCGCTGAACTGTCCTCGGCCTATCTTCTTCTCGATCTGGAAGTCCGCCAGGGAGCAGCGAAAAGACAGGGTGCTGGGGTGTCTCTGGAGAAGGGGGACAGATGGCATCGGTCACCAGCCAGGCTGGCATGGAGGGCCTGGACCTTGGAAGCTGGGGACCCCTAGAACCGCAGCACCCCCCAACAGCACCCCTCTAAGGGGAAGGAGGGACTCTGCTTGCCAGTCCACTGTCAGAGCCTCCCAGGGGCTTTCTGTACCAGGTCCCCTGTGCTCCCCGCCAGCGACCCCCAATGGGGAAACTGAGGCTGCTCATGACCCCATTGCACTATCACCACCTTTGTTATCTGACTGCTGGGTTTTCTGTATCCCGTCGCAGGAGGCTGGCTTGTGGGGCCTGGGGCCTCACCCGCCCTGTGCACGCCTGAGGCCTCTGCCCAGGTCGGGCCTGGCTAGCAGAGTGTGTGCAATAAACACCTGAACGAGACGTGAGCGACTTGCCAGGGTCACCTGGCTCAGCACCAAGGTTGCTGGGCTCGGGGGCCCCTGCTCGGACTGCAGGTCTCACCGGCCCAGGGCACCGTGCATATTGCCCCAACCCCTAACCCTGCAAGTCACCGTGAGAAACGGCAAGTGTCCCTCCTGGGGTGGCCATTCCCCATGCCACAGACGGGAAAACCGAGGTTAACAGATGCAGCCTTACATTCTGAGCTAACTGTTTGGATAAACTGCCCCCTTTATGGTGACATGAAGAAAACCAGAGACTCACAGTGACCGTGGGGGCCAGCACTGAAACCTGATTAAGCTGTAGGAGCTGCCCCGGGACGGAGCTGCCAGGTGAGGCAGCAGTGACCAGCTGGGCCATGACACACGTACCAATGAGCTCTTTGGAAAAGGGGGCTGGGTGCCAACGCGGGGCCCTGGCAAGGGTAGAAGGAGAAGGGGAGACAGCAGCCTGGTGAGATGGGCCCGGTTATGTCTCCATTTGCTGGATGAGGAAACTGAGGCCCAGAGGGGCCAGCCCTGCCCAGCTCCCGGCCCACACAGCCTTCCCCGAAGGCAGAGCCCCGGCCCCTCCCGCCGCAGCTCCCACTCCCCATTCTGGATGGGATGTCACCAACACTGGGGACCGCAGGGCCTGGGTCCGGCTGCTGCTGGACGCCTCGCACACAGGTGTGCACAGAAATGTTCGCTGACTTCAGTTTTAGGGGCCGGGGTAAGGCTGGAAACACTGTAGGCCCCACTGCAGCAGGAACAAGCAGCTGAGCCTTCCAGTGTGAACATGGGTCTTTGCTGAGGGTCACGATGTGCTGTGAGCTGCCTCGCGCATTTCAGCGGTCAGCGCCATGGCAGAAGACATCAAGACCAAAACCAAGAACCACAGGACTGCCCCTTGGACAGCCGCCTCCCCACCAGAACCAGACCAGGGGCCGCTGGCAGAACCACCTGGGTGTCAGCCGGGGGCGACCGCCGCCGGGCAGAAGATGCGTTTCCTGGGAAGCTGAGCTGGCCCCGCCCCGCCTCGCCCCTGACGTCTGTCCTCCTCCTGAGGTGGTGGGAGGGGCCTGGTTACCTGAATCGTGACTTAACTAATAACAAAACCCACTGAAAAACTGAAAGAAAAAAGTAAAATGCCTCTTCCAGATTTGGGCCAGGACCACACAAGAGGGTGGAAGACGCAGGTACTGGGCTGCACTCTGGACGTTTCCTTCACGTGGAAAACGAACATTTAGACCAACCAGCCCTGGCAGGAGCCCTGGGAACCGCCACGCGACTGGCAGTGGAGCAGGTCCCAGAGCTCTGCCCTGCGCCAGGCGGGCTCGGTCCCGGCCCTGATTCAGCCGCTTGCTGGGTGGTAACCTTGGGCGGTTATACAAGCCACTCTGTGCCTCAGTTTCCCCGTCTGTAAACAGAGATAACAGAAGCGTGCTTATCTCCCAGGGTCACGGTGAGGCTTGCGGGCGGTAGCCAGGGAAACCACTTTTCCCACACAGTGGGTGCTCTGGTCACTGTCACTGTCACTGACAGGCCCGGGTGAGAGGAGCCCCAGAGCCCCTCGTCCCAGCTGCCACACTGTCTGTGCCTTGCCCGCCGTGCGCTAAGCTGCCGCGTCCCAGCTCCGTGCCAAGGAAACGCTAAGAACGCCTCCTGCCAGAGCCAGGGATGGGGTTCCAGCCCCGCAGCCCTTGGCCAGGGCAGCGACGGGCCAGCCTCGACTCTGACGTCTTGAGGCACAATGACCTTCCACGGCGGGTCCTGCCTGGGCGCCCGACCGCGAGGGCTGGTGGGGTAGGAAGATGATGATTTTGTCTACCACGTGCCCATGGCTGTCAGGTAAATTCCTGAGTAACCGCCGTCACCTACCGTCCACTGAGCACCCGCCCAGGCAGCGTGGGCTCAGACGCGTCCCACGGCCACCCTGCTGGGTCCTCAGAAGGACCCTGTGAGTGGGCCTCGCTGCTGACCCCATTTCAGGAATCTGAGGCCTGGAGGGGAAGCAGTGACTTCCCAGACCCGCGGCGAGGAGCGGCGGAGCTAGGGTTTGCCCTGCACTGGGGCTACAGCGCAGAGCCCCTGCGGGGCCTCCTGGCTCGGGTTCCCCCTCTGCTCTTCCCTTGAGACCCCCTGACCAGCGGGGCCTCTCCAGAAGGGGGCCCCTGACTCGGTCTCCCCACATCCCCTGCGCTGAGGCTCTGACCTGCCCAGAGCAAGTGCTCAGAGTGTGTCTGTGGAGTGACACAATGGAACGTGCTCCACACCGCCCAGCGCACAGGGGCACCCCAGGACCCAGCCGCTGCCACCGCTAGGAACGCAGCCAATGTCACACACCCTTATAAGACACCAAGCGGCCTTTTCAGCACTTGGAAGAATCACACACACTCATAAAAACAAAACCAAGCTGCAGCGTATTGGCCACCTACTACGTCTCAGTGACTGTACTAGCTTAGATTTTGTGACTTAAACTTCCCAACAGCTTTGCAAAGCTCGGGTTATCGATCCCACCTTACAAACCAGGAACTGAGGCTCGAGCTCCCTGTTGGATCTAGGCCCAGTTGCGCTGACAGGTGACATGGAGTGGGGTCCACCCCCCTTAGGCCTCAGTTTCCCCCAGGTACAGTGTAGGGTTTGGAGGATGTGATCCCCGAAGGCCCCTGCTCTGGTGACACTGGCTGCTCCTCACCTTGACTAGGGAGGGTGGCCAGAGGCCCCGACACTCTGCCTGGAGGCTGCACTGCCCAGCTCCGAGGGGCCCAAAGCTCCCTAGATATGGGTGCCATCCTGGCCATATTGGAGACTCCAGCTGCTCATATGCATATAAATGACCCAGATTTGCATTTCCTGTCACAACCCACTGGACTCAATTAGAGGAATGTGCTCCCCTGGCAGGGCAGCTTAATGGGCAGCGCAGTCCAGCAGGCTCTGGGGCCTCCACTGCCTTCAAAGGGTTGGTGTGGGGCCATGTTCCCAGGTGGCCTCTGTTCAGATGTGGGCACCTCAGGACACAGGCCTCCTGGGGCAGGGTCCTGGCCCTGACACCCCAGGGGCTCTGAGCAGAAAGGAAAGGGTCAACTGCGCTCCTGCCCTCGAGGCCACATCTGTCACCACCTCCGAGGCTTCCTCCCCCCAGGTCAGCCCCAGCAAGTTCCACTCTTGCCCCTGTAGCCAAGTGACCCTGAGCTGGTTGTCCACACACAGGGATGGTGACACTGGCCCCACGGTTTCTGAGGATTCCAGAGATGATGCTGGTGGTGAGTGTCTGTGGGGCTCTCCCCAGAGCAGTGTGCACAATGGTGGCCCCAATAGTGACAATTGTTGACTAATGACCTATCACCCTGGTGGCCTTTCAGAAAACTGGTCGTCTACTGCTTACTGCCCCCCTGCTCTGTCTGGGACCCCGTGCTGGCTACTGGGGAACATAAACACCCTCTTCCCAGGGCACAGGTTGGCACAGGGTAACTGCTGCTCCAGCTCTGTCGGTTGAGACTCCAACACTGGGGCCTGGAGGCTTAGGATCAAATCTAGATTCCACCAATCCCTGGCTGTAGGCCTTGGGCAAGCCCTTCTGGGTGATAAATGAAAGCCCTTAGAAGAGGGCCTGGCACACTGGCAATGTGATACGTTAGTTGTCATTACTGCTGTTGTTGCCGACTGGTACTGTTGGGTCTATCAAATGGGCTAATGACAGCGCCTGCCTCCCAGGGGCTGGGGAAGAACCGAGCTGTGTCTGGTTGGGCAAACGCACTTAGGGAGTTCTCGGCTGCTGTTATAATCACCGTGACCACTGTCTCCACCCACAAAGGGTCCGCTGATCAGAGGTTGACGGTGACCCTGGGGGCTGCAGGCAGTAAGGTGGGGGTGCCGTGCACCTGCCGGTAGGTAAGGGATGCAGCCTTATGACTTTGCTGCCCCCCCGCATGGGCCGCCCAGGACTCTGTGCCAAGGAACCATGCCCTCGGCCTCCCTCCTAGGGCTGTGCTGTGGGGCAATGCCATGGGAGGCCACATCTGTCTTCTCTTCCCCAGGGCATGGAGTCCCTCAGTTCTCCCCCAAAGGCAGAGGGGGGGGCTTGGAGGAGGAAACAGGGACACTGACCCTGCCGTATCCGCCCCATGCTCTGCTGCCAGTTGCAGTGGGCCGAGGGAGAAGGCCTGAGCTGCCTGCAGACAGGCGGGACCGAGAGAGGCGGCGATGGAGGGGCCTCTGGGCACAAGGACCCTGGACAGTGGGAGGAGCCTGGCAGGCGGGAGCCAAGGAGATGGCCGAGGGCCCTGAGTCACCTCCGTCCCCAATCCCACTGTCCCAAGAAATGCTGCTGGCTTCTCAGGAAAAGGTGGGGATAAATGGGAGCCCAGGGGAGGGGTCCAGTCTAGACCACTGTAGGACACCCCCACGCGGCGCCAGGCTCTCTTCTCCAAGTCAGATCAAATTAGGCCACAAACACCCCCAACCTGCGCTAATTTGAGTTTAAAATGTTTGAACCACAATAAGCCTCAGCCATCGACAAATCCTTTTTTAAAAAAACGGGAGCATAAAATTACATGTTAAAAGAATAAAAATGCATTCGCCCAATTAATTTTCTGAAATCTCATTAAAAAATTTAGCCTGACTAAGTCAGACTTCTGACCTGAATTTTAATCATTTTTATACTGGATGGGTCTTTTTTCCCTGATATTTGCAATGCATCATTAATTTTAAGGCAACCGTTTCTATGATTTTAAAAAGCACACTTCATCAGGATGACATTTCTTATAAACGAATTTCACCTTTAAAGACATCTGACACCATGTGTAGGGACCTTCTAACGGATTCAGTGTCTGTGTACATAGCGCTGTGTTTTAAATCTGTGTTGCACAAAAGGGCACGATTTACAAAGAGTCCACGTTGTTAGGCTCCTTCCAAGGCCAGCCCTGCTCAGCTCGTCACGATCCAGCTAACTTCAAACCAAAAGCCCATCTTCCCTCCCAATGACCTCACTGCAGGAAGAGGCATCGTAGGGCCCCAAGGGCCTGGACTGAATCCCAACTCTGTCCCTTACAGCAAAACGGCAGGTTACGTATCTCAGTTTCCTTCCCTGCAAAACGGAGTAATGACTAACACCTACTTCTCGGACTCGGCAGGACGACCAAACGAGAGAAGCATCAGGCATCACACTGTAAGCACAACCTCCACCGTCACCGTCTCAGCTTGGAAGTCCACACTGGGCTCTGTGGGCCATCAGCTCATGGGATCAGTGAGCAAATGTCCACCCAGTGGAAGACACCTAACAACAGAACCGAAAATCATCTAAGTCCTAGTGGCCTCCCCTAGGACAACCCTCGTTGGCCGAACTCAAAGGAAGCTGAGCTTAAGCACATGGATGAGAGAATCTGGAACCAGCTCCAACAACTAACAAGCAAAGACTTGAAGGGCGAAACTATAAAGAGATCCAGCCACCAAGCCAGAAGTCTGGATACATCCCTGACAGCCCCTCTCCTTCAGCCCTTCATGTTTGTGTGATTGGCTTTCCTGCCCTGGAAGTTTCTGGATCTTCCCTTCCCATGCGGCCCATTTAAGGCCAAGACCAAGGCAGCATCTCACCTGGTGGGTAGGGGCCTCCTCACCTCCCTGTTTGCACCTTACCTGAGCCTTGAGCTCCAAACACCACTGATCTATCTGGAACCCAACCCCAAGGACTCCCTCACCAACTTAAAACCCACAATGGGTTCCCCGTTCACTCCAGATTCAATTTCCAACGATAGAGCACGGACTTGAGACCTTTCACAAACACCATCCATTCTCCTATCTAAGCACAGCTATCCAAACACCTTCTCTAACCCGACTGGCTGTGTGCCTTCGGGTCCCAATTCCTGCTCTTTCCTCTCCCTGGAACATCCTCCTCTTCCTGTCCTGCCCCAAACTCCACATCACTCATCCAGCAGAACTAGCCACATTCTGTGGGCTCCCTCAGCACCCATCCATCCCTCTAGGGGGCTCCCAGCTCCCTGCACCATTCTCATCTATTTAGGCACGGGGCCCCTAGCAGACTGTGAGCACCCCCCTTCCCAAGCACCAGGCAGAAAGGAAACAAACCCTTGCTAAATTGATAGCAGTTAGCAGACACTTCCTGAATTTGCATGGCTATTAATATTTAGTCATTAAACCTTATACAACTAGCATCATTTCTTTGGGAAGATTTTCACAGAGACTTTGGCCTCCGGTGCAGTGCACACCCAGAGACAGCCGCCCCACCCCTGCAAAGCTGTGCACGCTCTTCTCTCCGAACAGCGCCCAATACAGCTGAACTGGGCCAGTCCCAGGAAGGTTTGCAAAGGCTTTCCAGATGGAAGACACATTAGCTGGGACTTTCTCAGCAAGAACACCTTTCCCCTTCTTGGAGAGGCACGTGGCTCTCGGTGTGCCAGCGGAGCCTCGTGTTTCATTCCCGATGAAAATGCTCCGCGGCAAACTGGTCAAAGCAAAGAGCATGGGGCATTTTAAGCTCCTTTTCTCAACTCCATTCATTCACCCATTAGAAACCTCAATAAAAACAAGCATGTTCAGTTTTCCTAAGTATATATGAATTGCATATATGATTCTGCCGGGTTCAGCAAACACATTTTCGTGTGCTGAGGGCTTCCAGAGCTGGAGAGCTTCCTGAAACGAACAAACCAAGAGCCTTGGGAGAAGGTTAGCGAAAACCACAGTTCGAGTGTTTGTAGTTTCTTATTATCCAGGTATTATCCAGCTCTGAGGTCTTTAGCTGTGAAAACTAAAATGATTTTTAAAATATAAGGTCCACAGCAGACAGTCTCTGGACACCGCAATGTCAGGCGCCACACTGGGGGTTTAAAGTGTATCATCTCACTTAGTCTTCACGGCCGCCTCGCGAGGCGGGTACCATGTTTAGCTCACTTTGCAGATGAGGAAACTGCGGTTCAGACAGGCCGCTTACCCGCCATCACCTGGCCAGGGAGCGATGGAGCTGGGAGGGAACCCGGCCCAGCCCACACGGAAGCTTTCTCGCTGGTCGTGAGGCTGGCGCCAGGGAAGCAGCGGTGCCTTCTGCCATCAAAGACGACGCCTCCACCGCGTTCATATGTGTGGCCGGATTGTCTCCCCAGACGGTGTGTAAATCCCAGGGCTTCCTGAGACGAGGAGAGAGCGCCAGCACAGCACACACGCGGCTGTGCACCCCGATTCTGCGAACCTGGCCAGATGCCCACGGGATGGGGGGCATCTTTGCCCGACAGCCACCCAGAGCAGCCCCACATCGAGAAACCGTATCTGATTACACTTAGCTGCGTCATTACCCCCCCCAACACGTGCCACGCGACACCGCGAGCACCACTGCCACAGCCCACTGCCTCCTCGCCTTGTTCCTGAAATAATTACGGGGCCTTCTCCTCTGCCAAATGAGGCTGTAATTAACCCTAATTGCTCAAAATGCAACTGGCTAATTCCGGGAGATTAATCAAGGGGGATTCAGTTGCTAGTGAATGACTTAATATGACAAATTGCTACATCACTCGAGGACGCCCCGCTGCCCCAGCCATCAGCACCATGTCCTGGTGGACTCTGGACCAACAGTCCTGGGCCTCCCTTCCCAGTTTCTGGGGTCTACTTCCCCAAACTCACCTAGGAAACGGGCCCCTGCGTGAGTACAAATAGCACAGAAGCCCACAGACCCTCTGCAGGCTCGTGCGTGTGCATATACACACACACCCACACAAAATGTCACCACTAGCTCATACGTCACCTCTGTGTGCATCTGTAGTGGTGCCTTTCCCCTGGGCTGACGCAGCCCTGCATGGCTTGATGTGTCTGCAAAGACAGGGGGAGGATTTCAGATCCTCCCGCCTCCTCAGCCAGGCACCTTCGTGCAGTGCATAACCCTTGCACAACTGTACGCAGTGACCCTGCCCATAAGGTCAAACATCAGCCAACCTAAAGTCCTCCAACAGAAACTAGGAAGTAGAGGCCGTGACAACCCTTCCACGGTTCAGGAAGGTGGCTGTCTCTGAGTGTCCCCGATTTGAGTTTCATAGCCCTGGGACAAAAAGCCAACCCCAGACAACTTTTCATCACTCCAGGCTGTCCACAGGACCCTACAGGATCTGGCCCCAGACAACCTGCCCAGACAAGCTCTCTGCTCCTCAGGCCCTTGCATGCCACTTTCTTGAGGAAGCCTCTCTGGCCCCTTGTTGGGATGAGGTGCCTTGCTGGGGCTCCACAGGCCCCCGGTTTCTTCTGCTTGGTTTCTTATCTCTCTCCCATGAGGCTGTGTGCTCCCTAAGAGCAGACGGGGTCTGTCTCACACGCAGCCACGTCCTGGGTGGGCGCCCTACACACGCACGTGGGTTCGTTAACTCAGCCGGCGTCGAGGGCTCCACTCCACTCTGTCGGTGGAGGCGGCCCAGGAGGCGGGGTGGGGTGGAAGGGAAGTCACCCCCCAGAAGCAACAGTATCTGGACTGAGATTGGGAGGAGGGCAGGGGGCATCCCAGGCCCGGGGACAGCATGTGTGCACAGGCACGGGGTAGACAAGCAGCTCAGAAACCCACAGGCCGCCCGCCGAAAAGCTCCAGAAGGCTGTCTGGCTCTCCAAGGCGTCTACAGACAGCATGAAGCAGGGGTAAGGACACTGGCGTTCTCTGAAGCTCTGTTGGTTCTAGATCAAGATGCTGAAGGGGCCAGGAGACAGACAAGCCCAGAAAAGGAGGCAGACGTTGGCTCAGTGTAAGGAAGAACTTTCTGACCCCCAGGACACCCTGCCCATTCCCTCTGAGTTCCTTGCTCTCCTCAGGGCCTCCATGGCCCCCTCGGTACCTTTCTAACTGCGCTGAACCCTCTGCGATAAAGTTGTTCCATTCACATCAACCCCCTCCCCGCAAGGGGCAGGGCCAAAATCTGGCATCCCAGCCCAGAGTCCGGCACAAAGGAGGCTTCTCTGAGTGCTGCTGAATTAAATGAAGAGCTCACTGGATCAGGTAGTGAGCTCCCCATCACTGGAAGCATTCAAGATGGAGTTCTGTTTGGGGGTGCTGAGGGGATTTCTCCAGTGGATGGGAGCTCAGACAAAGGAGCCTCAGGGATCTGTGCTCTTTGGAGACTCTTCAATGTACTGCAGACAAAGGAAACAGGCTTACCTGTGGGTCAGGAGGGTGCGTGGGCCCCGGGGTGTGGCAGAGGTTGTTCGGGCTCCCTCCATGGGGCATGTGGCTGGGCTGTCCTGCCATCGTGCATGCCAGCCTCACAAGGGCACGGGCTGCAATAGAAAATGGGGCTGGTTCACTTTCTCTTCGAGAGGGTCCTCGGAGGGCGTGTGAGCCGAGGTGCAGCGCAGTTCAGTGACCTGCCCACGGCCACCCAGCTCAGGAGCGGCAGGGCTAAGACCTAACACCCCATGTGACACACTGTCCCTCCACTGCAGCATCCTGACTAGTTTCTAGGATTTTCGCCACTGGAAAGAGGGAGAAACCGAGGCTCCCAGCAGGGAAACACCTATCGGTGGACCCCAGGCCAGCAAGGAAGGCGACAGATTCAAGCTCACATCTGCCAGAGTTCAAGGCCTTGCTCTTTCCATACAGAGCTGCCTCTTGGGGAGCAGTTCTGTCCCCCTGTCCCCACATACAGCCAGGTTAGCAGCCTGGGTGGTCAGGAGACAAAGACCTGAGTCAGACTGCAAGCGGCAGCTGCAGGAAGGACCCCACATCCCTGTCCTGGCTGGGCCCTGGGACAACAGCACACGGTGCTGGGAGGGCCGGGGCCCATGGGTCCTGCTCACCGCCCTGCACAGACCTCCGAGCAAGGGTAGAGCCCTGTGCACGAAGGAGCAGCCCCCTCAACCTCCAGGGCTTGGGCTGCCTGGGAGTCAAGGATGCTGGTCACAGGTAGCCATGGTAACTGATCAAGCACCCACTACACACCGGTCCTGAACTGAAGGCCATTTGAGTATCTCCTGCTTCTACTCCTGGTGCCGGAGGCAGACTCTGGCCTCCCCCATCAAATAAGAAGCGCCTCTGGGGCAGGGTCGGAGTCTCACGTGCACAGAGGAAGGTGTGCGGCTCAGGGGGAGAGCCGGCACCCAGCCACCGCAATCCCTCGATGCAAGGGAAAAGCCCTCCTCCTGGCGGCGAAGACCCCCCAGCATCCTGCGCACCTTCCCGTGCCAGGGCCAGGCTGGGCTCCCATGGGGCACCATTCAAGCACGTGGTGAGGCCCCCGAACCCACTGCTGCTGCCTCTACCAGACCCGCCCTGGATGTTCCAAGGGCACCTCCTGCCTGACCACTCCCTAGACAGAACCCCCACGAGGACCGGCCCAGGCTAGCGGAGCAGCTGCGCCGTACCCCTGGACAGCCAGAGATCCCCGGTGGATGGCCCCTGGGGTGGCCCTTACTCAACAGCTGAGGGGGTGAGTGCGAAGCGCAGGGTCCCCTGCCTCGGGGCAGAACACTCCGAGGTACGACTCGCTCGAGACCCTGGCGTGGTCAGCGAGTTTGGTCTGAGATGGCAGCTTGGCTTGTCGTCCTCCCGTTCCCAGTCCCGCCTCCCCACCCCCTTAGAGGGTCCCCTGGGGCCACTGCCTTAATAAATCTCTTGCCCCGTGTCCTAGTCTCAGGGTCAGCTTCTGGAGGACCCAACCTAAGATCACCTCTCCCTAGACACACCTGCCACTTGCTGTCGTTCACCTGGCCACCTGCGCCCAGGCACTCCACCAGCCAAGTCCCAAACTGAGAGTCTCCTCAGGTCTGCTGGGTCAGCGAGCCCCACTGTGCGCCCCACCTGGGTAGACCCATGCCCCCAGTAACACGGGGGGTCTGGGCAGTGGGAAGGGAATCAACTCCCGCGGGGACTGTCACAGCTGGGGCCCCCGAGGTCTGCTCACTGTGTCCTGGGCTGCAGTCGCCCTTCCTTCCTCCCACGTGGTCTGTTTCCAGCTACGGTGGTTGACAGCCCAGACCTCCCAGGCTCCAGGGATGTCTATGACACGCTTTGACACGTGCTTTTGGAGGCACCCTGAGCCTCCCCGACCCGCGTGCTGACTCCCAGCACTGTTCCTCCTCTGCGTCCTCAGGCAGCCCCAGTTACCCCTCACACGCCTTCCACGGCTGTTTTGGGGTGAACGTGCTCTCCGGCACACAGAGTAGACCGGGGAAAGTGAGGCCACAGGGGAGCAGATGGTGCAGACTGCAGAAAGCACCCAACTCAGGGTGGCAGGGCTCCTCAGTGCTGAGAGCTCTGCCAGCCACGGCCCGTGCAGTCTCCTGCCTGCAAAGCTGCTGACACTCAAACAACTTCGGCCCACAGGTATGGCATTTGCTGGGGCGCGTCCCCGTGCGTACAGATAAACAGGCGGACCTCGCTCTCCTCTCTCTCTGCACACGGAGCGGAGCATTGCCTCCCCTCGGATCAGCGTCACCTGGAGGGCACTATGGGGTGTGCCTGCCTCTCTCCCTCCCCACCCCCCTGCCCCTGCCTCATGCAAGCCTCAGCCCCCACCTGCACAGCTGGGCCTCTCGGCTCCTGGCGCTTTCCCGCCAAGCCCTGAGATGCAGGTGGGACCAAGGCACCCTCAGCTCTCCGCCATCTGGGCTGAGTTCTCTCACGGGAGCACCCCCCCAGGGTGACACAGTGGAGGACCTGGGGTGCAGAAAGCCTCAGGATAAACAGATAAACACGAGCACCTTCCCCAGGCATCTCTGTTACTCAGGGGGGAATATGAGAGGGAGCAGAATGTAAAATGCGCATGAATTTGAAGATAAAACCGGAGACTCCTGCAGACTCTGCAGCTGCTCCGGGCTGCACCCCCACGCCCCTCAGGGTGACATGTTCACCGGCCTCTGCCCTTAGGGAGACCTCCAGGGAAAGGGTGGAGGAACCATCTTCAGCAGGAAGGTACTGTCTTTATCTCAGAATGCAGCAGTCCTCGCCTGCAGGCCACCCCGCCAAGGCCCACCTGCACACCCGCCCCCGTTTCCCACGGATGGGAAACCACGGCAGCGTCCGTCTCTGGGCGTCCCTTCCTTCGTCCCGCCTCACCCAGTTCCGGGCTTTGGGCTTTGGGGCTGGCCTCAGTGTGAATCTTGACCCTGTTACTCACCAGCTGGGACCCTGGGCAGGAGCCCAGCAGGTATCTGCGAATGTCACTCCCGCCTTCCCCAAGCGGCACTGACGGCACCCTCCAGCAGCAGTGGCAGAGGGAGCAGCCTGCATGCCTCACGGTAGCTCATCCTGTGGCCTCACACGTGCCCCAGGAGCATGGCAAGGGGGGCCACGGCCACGTCAGAAGCAACAGAAATAAAACTGACAGTGACAGCTAACAACTGCTGGGTCCTGACGGTGCCAGGCCCTTCCTGTACGCGTCACCTCTCAGTCCATCTCATTTCAACCACCACCCCATGAGATAAGGTCTGTTGTGGCCCCACTTTACTGATGAGAAAACTGAGGAGTGAGGAGGTTAAGAGATTTGCCCAGGTACCATGGACCACAGGGAGTAAAACCAGGACTCAGACCTATGATTGCATCTTCGTCCAAACCACTGTGCTGTGCCGCTCACAGATGCTTACAAGGCAACACGCCACCTTCCTTTCCAGCTGGCTCTGTGCAGAACAGCCCTCTCTCCACTCGAGAACCGGGCCTATGCTGAAGTGCAGGGGTGATCCCAGGGGCCCCCAGACAAGAGCCCCTAGGACCTTGGCCTCTGGACCACACCAAGCTGACACAACACCACTGCCTCTACACCTTTTCTGCCGATCCCGTGAGGCTTTGGTAAACTACTCCTCCTAAGAGCTGTTTTGTCCAGAACCTGATGGAACCTGCTATACCACACCCCCCAGAGAGGAGGAGGGGACCTGGTTCCAGGAAAGCAGCAGCCAAGGAGGAATCTGCAAGTCCCTGCCCACCACGTACCAGAGAGAGCCATTACCAAGGGGAGAGAGTGAGGGAGAGCAGGAGGAAGGGTAGGTGGAAGAAAATGAAGGCTCTCTGAGCACTTTCAGTGGGCCAGGTCTTTCCCATTCATCCTTAGGGCTGTTGGTAGACCCATTTTACAGATGCGGAAACTGAGGCTCAGAGAGGGGAGGCTCAACACCATGCGGCTGACAAGCTGCAGAGTGGGGATTCAAACTTAGACCTGTGACTCAAAAGCCCCTCCTCGTTCCAAGGAATCCACTGCCTCCTGGGGCTCTCCAGGGGTGTCAGATTTTAAGGAATTTGCATTCTGTTTTGTCTACACCCCAACAGAAACCCAAGCCCCTTACTCTAGAAATTCCTGCCAGAAACTGCTTCTTAGGGGTTCATATGCAGAAAGAGCAAGGCAAAGGGGGCGTTGGAGGGACGAGGCGTGGAGAGCAAGGAGAAGACCCTTAGGACGTGTGCACGGACACCTCCGGGTAACACAGGGAGCTGCCTGTCCCCAGGATTCTGAGGCTCCCGCCAAGCTGTAGAACAATGAGGCAGTGGCTGCCAAGCCTAAGTCAGGGGCCAAAAATCTGTGGAATGCAAGACCCGGAGCCGCAGGCCACACTGAACACCACCTCAAAGAGGGCCTTTCTTCTGCATCGAGCAGGGCTCTGCATCTCCAAGGCACTGAGGCCGCGCACTGCGGCTTCCCAGCCTGGGTTCCCAACTTTAGTGTGAACAGCAATAAGCTGCCCCATGTCATGTGCCTACCAGGCACCTAGGGTGAAGTGAGGCTGGCTGGGGAGCCGGGCTGCCTGGGGCCAGATCCTGGCCCCATTTCATCTGACCACACAGTATCTCAGTTTCCGCATCTGGAAAATGGGGCTATTAGTAAGATCTTCCTCTTGGGGTCAATGAGGGGATGAAATGTGTTAACAGATGTAAACTCCTTAGAACAGAGCTTGGGCACAAGGGAAGGGCTGTCTGAGGCTTTAGCTGCCATGAGCACCGTTTGCGCTAACCCTCACCGTGCCGTGGAGGAGTGACTGTCTCCATGCGACAGACACCGGAACTGAGCTCAGAGAGCCAGGGCCTCGCCCAGGGTCACACAGCTGGTAAGCCACAGAGCTGGGGCTGCAGGACCCCAGGTCTCTGCTCTGGGTGCCACACTGCATGGCCTCTTTGGGATTGCTCTGGAGCAAACATCATCATTTACGTGTGGCTACCTTTACAAACCCTCTGACGTGCTCCTCCCTGCCCGGCCTTGGACAAAGGTCTTACTAATGTGAGGCATGACCCTCGGGAGAGCGGGCTTGGGTTTAATCCAGGCACTCTGTGGCAGGGACGGGATGCTGCCCTGGGCTGGGCTCTGAGGTTCCCAGTGTGCTTCCTGACCAAGACTGTCACCTGGCCATTGCCTCCCAATTTCTAGAAACTTCATCTAGGGGATGTCCCTCCTTTGCCTCCTGCCAAATGCTACACCTTGTGGAGGCTAGTGGCTCACTGTGGGCCTTCAGTGAAAGATGACCCAAGACACCAGGAAGGCTCTGGCCAAGGACTCTGACTGGAGATCTGGGGGCCTAAACACGCCAGGGTGTGTGGTGGGGTCTCACGGAGGTGCATTCGTACGTTGCATTTTACACCACCTTGTTCTAAAACCCCAGGGTGGCACCGCAGCGTGTGTCCTGCCTGTTTCCTGCACCTATGTGTGCACGCGCACGCGTGTGGCCAGGGGTCATCTGATGTCCGCAGGCTTTGCGTGCAGGCAGTCTCATTTTGTCCACTGAGGCAGCAGGTGGCGGTGACAATGGCCGACGTGGCTGCTGGGCTGCCGGGTGCTGCCAAGCCCGGGAGAAGCACACAGAGGGCCACGGAGGTGGCTCGGCTGGACGCTGTGCTCCACGCCAGTTTCCCTGGGAAAGGCACCCCTCGCAGTTCCTGCAGCCAAGGAACAGCTTCACAGGGCGTTTCTCTGAAGTAGGAAACGATCCCCGTGGCTTCACACTCACGCACACGCGGTCTTCCTTCCTCTCCCTGAGCGAATGACCCAACGCCAGCACCAGCACCGGGGGCCATTTCTGCCTGGCCGGCTGGCTCCCGACAGCAAAGCCTGGGGGGGATGCTGCTGCCGGGGGCCTTCAGCCAGCCTGGAGGGGCCCCGCCGCCAGCGCTGCCCAACACACGCTGACAGAGACGGAGATCTGAGGCCCAGTTAGGAGACGTGACAGCTCATGGCACCTGGCCGCCAACAGGGTCAAGACTGGACCGGCTTCAGCATCGGCCAATATCCATTGGTGATGGGACATCTCCCAAGAAACCTGGGCGGTGCCATCACCCCATTTTACAGATGAGGAAACGGAGGCTCCAAGGAGAAATATGACTTGCCAAAGTAAATCCACATGGTAGAGAGAGCTGCCATTGAAGCTGCTTCTCAGAGAAAAACACTCAGCTGACTGAAGCGTCCCAGCTCAAGGCCAGGGGCAGTAAGGAATGCCCCCTCCGAGCAGACTGGTCGGTGGGGAGGATGGTACTGACAGCCCACCACCAACAGAGCACACATCACGTGGGCGCCAGGCATGTGCCAAGTGCTGCACACACCTCGTTCGACCTTACAGACAGCCCAGGCGTCGGCTGCTGTAATCTGCATCGCGCAGAGAGGAAACGAAAGTTCAGACAGGTTAAGCGGTGGGTCCGAGGTCACACAGGAGGCGGCAGGCAGAACTGACACTTGGAACCAAGTCTGTCTTGGTCCACGCTGCCTCGGAAGGGGGCACAGATGGATGGATGAATGAACGAACGAATGAGCCCTGACCCAGAGTCTGGGCTCTGGCTGCTGCGTCCTTTCCCAGCCCTGGCGCCCACCCCGTCTGGTCTCGGGATAAGCAGATACCAAGTCATCACTGGACAGGAAGCAGCCAGATCTCGGGCCAGAGTCAGGACCGCCTGTAGCGCTGGAGGGACAAGCCACAGATGGTGTCTGGTTTCCGGACGGGTCCTGTGTCCCTCACGCTCCCCTCACCCTGCAAAGCCACACGTCCTGCCCAGATTCTGTGACTCCACAGCGTGGACGTTCCTAACAGCCCTTCTTCAGGGCAGCAGGGCCTCCCCCGAGGGTGGGCCTGTAGGACCTGGGGGTCGCTGGCCCGGGACCATGCAGTGCCCACACAGCCAATGGCTGCCGGGACAGCGGGCCT
Source organism: Cheirogaleus medius (assembly GCA_008086735.1). NCBI lineage: Eukaryota > Metazoa > Chordata > Mammalia > Primates > Cheirogaleidae > Cheirogaleus > Cheirogaleus medius. Next base: position 3,882,900 of record VBSM01003204.1, read on the forward strand.
TTCTTCCCACTCAGCTCACGTCCCTGGCACCTGTTACCCCGTCTTTCCCTCCCAGTTTGGCTCTCCCCACCTCACCCCCAGCTCTCTCTCCAGCCTGGGATCTCTCTCCAGAGCTCCCCAACCATCTACGGCCCCAGGCACTGCAGACCCCCTTGCCCGAATCGGAGCTTTGGTCTGTCCTCCCTGGGTCCACAACTCAGTGACAGGGGTGCCCCTCTGTCTGCCCCCGACCCAGCAGGAGCCCAGGCGTGCCCCCCAGGCACCTCACCCTCCCCTGGGGCCCACACCTGGTCTTTATCCAGAACTGCTAACTCCTCTTCCAAACAAGTCTTCACCCCCCCAGGGCCCCTGCCCTGTGCTGGCCTCAGCCCTCCCCGGTGGGGTCCCTGCGGTCACCTCCTATCTGCTCTCCCAGCCCCATGCTTCCCTCAGACCCAGCCCCCAGCCCACCGTGGAAAGGTTTTCTGAACAGTCAAGTCTGAACCCGCTGATCCCCACCCAAAGCTCCATCGCAAAAGGTCCGCATGCCCGAGCAAGGCACTCCCAGCTCTGCCCAGCGGGCACTAGCCCGCCCTCCTGCGTTTGCCCCCAACCCCCGCCAGCCCCCGCACTGCAGCCACACTAAAGGGCTCCCTTCCCCAACAGCACAGCACCCTGGTCCTTCCGGGCCTTTCCACATGCTAGACGCGGCCTGGAAGACCCCCAGTCTCACTCGTCCATCAGGACTGTGTCTCTGGGCCCTGCTCAGGCTCGGCACTTCTTGTGGGACCTTGGGGAAGTCCCGTCCCCTCTCTGAGGCTGATGTCCTCATCCATAAAGAGGAGGAACAGCCCGACCTCCCGGGGTGGCTACGAGGACTCTGTGGGTACACACTGAACCACCAAGTGGTACTCGGGCCCCTTTCTCCCTCCCCCATCTGACGGCACCCGCGTGGCTCTCCCTGAAGCTGGCTGTTCAGTGCACAAACTGCTTCCTCTGTCATCACCTCTGCCTCCTCTGCCGGTCCTCCAGAGTGGGGACTGATCTTAGCATCTTTAAACTTCAGTGCCTCATCCAGGGCCTGGCGCAAAGCGGGCACCCGGTGGGTGAAAGACTCTCGTGAAGGGGGCTCCTCCCACCCTCCTGAAACCCCCAAAACACCTCTCTGCTAGTGCTCAGAATTCCTGTGGGCACAGATCAGACCGCACACTGCAGGATTTCTCAGGGCCTTTTTTAAAATTGGGGAGGATCCTGATCACCTTTCACTTCCTCCTTTTTGGATAATAAAACCCAATTCTGGAGGAAAAACACGTAGGAGCTATACACTTTTGTCTCTCAGTTAAAGGAGCTGCGAGGCATTTGGTTTCTGCCCTGGAAAGCCCTTGGCTTCCTGGTCCCAGCCTCCTTGAAGATGAAGCCAAGCCCCACCCCACCCCCGCCCCGAGTGCTCCCCCAGGTGCCACACGCAGCATCCCAGCACAGCCCTGCCGCGATGGCCACAGCCCCCCATTTTACAGATGAGGACACTGAGGCACAGGGAAGTTAAGTGACTTGCCAAGCTCATGCAGCTGGTAAATGGAAAAATGCCTGTATTTGAACCCAGATCCAACTCTTTCCAAAGTCTGGGTTTTAGTATCACTTGACTGGGGTGATCCCTGGAGATCACCACAAAGCCAGGAGCCGGTGGGATCTCATGCTGCGAGGACCTCACTCGGCGAGGAGCCTCAGACTTGCTGGCAGACCCACTGTCCCCATGACCCCTGCCCTCCTGGGAAGTGACCTTGCTATCTCTTCAGGGTCTTAGCAGGCTCCGCTCTCCCTGCCTGCAATGAACTGCCTCGGGGAAAACTTCTCTCCTCCTTCAGTGCCCAACCCAGGCAGCCCCTCCAGGCAGCCTTCCTGGACCCCCTAGTCACTCGCAGCTCCATAGCCTAGTCTCCTCTGCTGTCTCTGCCTAATCATGTGTCTTCCTCTCCCTCAACACGGAGATTTCCTTGCGGGCAGAGACCAAACCACTCACCTCCGTGGCCACAGCAGGCGGCAGAGGAAGGGCTGGGTAAACGGCTGCTGACCCAGTACACAAATACTTGAGGCCAGGAGGGAGACACCTGGCACCCCTGGCCAGCTCATCCCTGGGGGTGCTGGGGAGAGAACGGGGCTTATGGGAAGGATGCATTTTGGAGAAGAAATCTCTGTACTCCCACATTCTGTCTCAGACTACGGCTACTACCCCGCTAGCCAAGAGTGGAAGGAGGAAGCCAAAAGCAGCAGCCCCCAGGGCCCTGGAGAGCTTCAGTGTTTGTAAAAAGCTTGCCCTGGGTCCTGGGCGAGCATCCTCAATCCCATCCAGTGGCCGCTACACAGGGCAAGCTGTTGAGCCACTGGCCTCCCCTGATTTTCTCTCCTTCCTACAGGAAGGGGCAGCCGAATCCCACCCCAGAGAGAGAATTGCTTTTTCTGCTTCCCCTGCAACTTCGGCGAAGCCAGGGATTACACAATGTGAAACCTGCTATCGGCAGCCGCCCCTGCCCCCGGGTGGCAGCAAAGGTCCTGCCAGGCTGATGGCACTGGCTGCACAGGCAGCCCCCATCGGCAGGGGGTTGAGGGAACAGTGATGGCAGGGGTGCAGCCAGGTCGGGTCCCTGGAGCCCAGGCCCCCAAGTCCCTCGGGCCCAGCTCCCTGTCACTTGCTGGGCACACCCCTGAGGGCGGCAGTTCAGGGAGAGCAATTCCCCACAGCAGGAGGCAGGCAAAGGCTGGGTACCTTTCGAGTGGCTCTTGAGAAGCTCCAGGGAAGGTCCACTCAGCTCTGGGTGGAGGGTGGACGCGAGCTGCCAGGGCCTCTGGGGAGCTGCGAGGCCTTTCTGTGCCAGGGCGGGTGAAGGAAGAAGGGCCTCTGTCTCCATACGGGATTTCCCCTTCAGTCCCCAGACACCAAAAGGAAACTCCCCCACCACACGTTGCTCCAAAAATAGCTCCGGCTGCCACCTCCATGGCAAATGGAACTTGTCACAGCCGCCACGGAGCCCGCTGCTCACCAGGGACTGGAATCTGATGGCAGTGGCCGCGCAACGGTCTTGGAGCCAGCATGGCTTGGAACGTAATCAGAGTCCACTGTGCGATCGGCCAGTGATGCTCCTCCATCTTACCCACCAGGAAACTGAGGCAAGAGGGCAAGTGAGAGCCCAGGGCCCTGAACACAGCGTGGCAGCACAGGCCTCCTTGGCGAGAGGATTCAGCCCTCCATGCTCTGCCAGCCCCCGGCCCTCACCTGCAACCAGGCGCCTGGAGGGCAGACACCAGATTGCAGCCGTCTGGGCTCTGGGAGGGCAGGGCCCTTCCCCTGTGCCTGTGCTCCACCCCACCCATCGCCACCGGGGCCCAGCAAATGCTAGGAAGCACACAAATTGTTGCTGTCCCTTTAGAAGCTGAACCCTTTCTATTCTCTCCTTTGCAAGCTGGGCCAAAAACGCTGGTTGCCCATGAGAGACGAGAGCCCTGGCAGGCGGCAGTCCTGGGTTCAGGTCCAGGCTTTGCCAAATGCCTGTGTTCTCACGGGTAGAACAGGGACGAGAACAGCATCTATGCCCGGCTGCTGGCAGGTTACAAGACACCACACGAGTCGAAAGTGCTTAGCACTGGGCCTGGCACACAACGGACACCTAATCGATTATCATCACATCCTTCCTTACTCAGGCCTGTGCACTGTGAAACGACAGAACGGAGGACACCAAGTGCTCCTGCCTCCTCTTCCTTCCACATGTGCCTCCAGCTGCCTTCTCCGCACAGGGCCTGGGCTGACGGCTGGGGACCCCACGACGACTCAGACAAAGCTCCCGCTCTTGTGGGGTCCTCATGAGAGAGGCCTGGAACTGACATCCACAAGCCAGAAAAGAGCATGACAATGCCCCAGGCAAAGGCCTGATGGCTTCTGCTTCTGGCTAGGCCAGGTCATGGGGAGCTTCTTACAACAGGCAGAGCCTGAGGTGGGCCAGGATAGACAGGACGTGGGCAGAGCCGAAGGGAATTCCTGGCAGAGGACACAGTGGGATCGTGGACTGGACAGACCTCCCCGCCTGTGGGAGGAAGTCTGGGTGCTACGGGCCAGCCCTACCCCCAGTCCTCAAGGAGAGCTCTCCGCGGCCAGCACCTGCCTCCTCCTCCAGAACGAGAGCCCCTCTACCCTGGGCAAAGCACACGCGTGCCCCATCTGCAGCCCCACCGCCACTGGGACTGACAGAGGCATATGGCAGCTGAGGCCTCGGAGGACGCGCCGAGTGAGATCCTGGCACCGGGCTCGGCCACCTGCCGCACACCTTCCCTGCTGGCCTGGCCGGGCCCGACTGCCGGGCATATGCCAGGTGCCAGCCCCCTCGGCTGGGCCTAGGCCAGCCGTTCCCAGGCCCTGGTGCGTGCAGCACCCCCCGAGGCAGCAGCGGCCACAGACCTGTGTCCTCCACAGCCCTGCTAGGGGGTGACAGGCCAGACTGGGGCCTCCAGACTTGCGCCATCACCGCAAGCTGCAGCACAATCTCCATGCGGCAGAGCGGGGTTTGGTGCACCCAGGTGACAGCGTCATCTTCATCCAGTCCTGCCACCAACATGGTGCTCTGCAGCCACACCAAGCGGCCTCCGCACCTTCCCATGTGGCTCTCACCAGGATCCTCGCTGAAGCCCAGAGGTGGGTCTGCGAAGAACGTGGCCGCCTTTAACTGCCCGCGAGTGACGGCTCTGAGTCGTGGTGTGTGTGGTACTATGGCCCAGAACTCACATGGCCTGGACTCTCACAGGGCAGCACGGTGGGGAAACTGAGGCCTGTTTCTGGGCTTCAGTTTCCCCATCTACTATATGGGTGGGTCGGACTCCATGGTCTAGAGGACCCTTCTTATGCCAATATTTTTTTATAAAGCTGACAGGGGATTTGTGACTCACTGGGGTGCTCCGAACCTGAGCTTGAGGATCACGTATCTAATCATGTGTTCATTTCTAGGCATGAGAAAATGGGATCTCCTGGGTCTAGGATTGCTAAATGGGTCTGTTCTCTGGCCTTGGGACACTTCTTGAGCTTTCTAGCCCCTGAACACTGCCCTCCTTGTGCACAGCAAGCCACAGCCCCCCAGGGGCATGGCTCAGACACGTCCTGGGCTCCCAGACACAAGCCATGGAGGTGGTATGCATTTGGGGGTGTCGCACACAGAGCACCTCCCAAGTGCCAGGTGCGAGGCCACATCCTTCAGGGCTATCAGCAGCTTGTGTGCTCACAAAGCAACCACCAGGCAGTGTGTCATTTGACAGATGAGGACACTGAGGTTCAGAGAGGTCATGTGACCTGCTGGAGGCGTCCCGGCTGGAGGGAGGCAGAGCTTGGATGGGAATGCAGGCCCGAGTCCTCACCTGGACCCCTCTGCGATGCATACAGAGGCTCCTGCCCTCAGAGAAGGAGCAAATGGGGCGGGGTGGGCCAGATCAAAGTGCTCAGCTGTGTTGCAGAATTACAGAAGGGGCCGCTGATTCAACTTGGGGCGCTCCAGGGGCCTCAGGGAGGCAATGCATCTGATGGGGACCGGCAGGCCAGGCGGCGAGGCGGTGGGGGGGCTGCCTCGTGGTCATCTCTTTGCAGTTCCCCACTCTATAAACCGGAGGCCGTGGCTTGTGGGGCTGTTGTGAGGCCCAAGTGAGGTATTTTGCATGCAGACGGAACGCCAGCCCAGGACTAGCAGGGCCCAGGTGGACACAAGAGCGCAATCAACGGGCCCTACTGCTATTAGGATCACTGTTATCATAAACCACCAGCACTCACTCAAGAGCAACACCTCTGCACCAAGTATTTCTGGCAACCCACTTTCTAGGGGACACCAGCCTCGTGGACAACCAGGCCCTTGGAGCTGTGGATGTGGCAGGAGGCGTCCAAGGCCTCTGGGGGATCCCTCTGTCAGGAGGATGAGAGAGGCCACACCAGCTCCTGCTTCGGCCTCCCAGACGCTGGGAAGTGATGGCAAAGCATTTCACAAAGTCACCAGGGCAATGAACCTGAGCGGTCCCCTCCCCCCTGCTGTCTCGATAAAATAAATCTCGGCCTGCTGCTGGCGAGATACCCTATATATTTACATGACGCTCCTGCCTCATGATCACAGGGCACGTGGTTCCGGCAGGCGGCATGTGGCAGGGATGACAGTGGTCCTAGGAGAGTCACTATTTTCCAGCGACTTTTATTGTCCATTATATCCTGGTGTTTACAGGGCTCTGCTCCAGGCTGGCAGGAATATCACACACGATGGGGCTGGGACGCCTTAACATTCCAGTCGCAGCGTTGCAGATCCATCCTCGGGTCTCATCCGCCTGACCGAGTCTTTGTGTGACACTGAGACCTCAGGAGCTCCAGGGCCTCTGGCAGGGAGGGCTCAGGGGCCTGGAGGCACAGGCATTCCCGCCCAAGCCACCGGCTTAGTTCCGGTCTGCTCTTGCAGCCTGGGGCAGGGGCTGTGCAGAGGGGCTGGGTACAGAGGTGCGCTACGCTGGAAAATACTGGCTCACAGGAGCTGCTTGTTAAATTTTCAGAGATTTTGTGAGACAGCTGATATCACACTGGTTGCTTGAAATCAGCCACAATAGGAATATTTACATCATGGAAACTGGCAACTACTACAAATCAGGGGTTTATACAAATCCCCCTCACCCTGGAGCTGTTTGTTAACACTCACCAGGGTACCCCAGGGAGGGGTGTCCCAGGGGCTATCTGGAAGGACACAGGGACTGAAGAGTCAAAGCTGTGAGTCCTGACTTCCTCAACCACTTGCTGTGTGCCCTAAGGTAAGTTATTTCCCTTTCTGAGTCTCAGCTTCCTTATCTGTAAAATGGGCCATCCCTAAACTCCTGGGGTTATTTTGAGGACAACAGTACCTTATGGAAATTTCCCTGGGTGATGTTTGGGATGTAGTAGGTAGCTACTACCATTAATATTGTTATCATTAATATCAGTATTAATATCAATAGTTAATCAATGATAACTATTATTCATTTATTCATCACTCACTAACCACATACTCTGTACCTGTCATGGGTGGCATGACAAGTTCTTCTGGGCAGTTCCTGATGGTCTGCGGAGGGATTTTACCCACGCCGTCTCAGGAAGCCTCATCACAACCTTGAAAGGTGGGCAGAACAGACACGATGCCCATTTTTGGGATGAGGGAATGGGGGCTCAGGGGTGGGTGTGACTTGCCCAAGGCCTGTGCCAGGGGACAGCAAGGCGAGGCTTAGCCCGGGGTCTGCCGCTCCTGCTGCGGGCCCACCGTGGCACCCACCTCTGATTTCCCAGGCCCAACCAGGTTAGCCCTTGATGGTGCCCGGATGACCCGAAAGTGAGCCCACAGAGGACAGGAGGACCCAGCGGCTGGGGGGACTCCAGGTCTAGGATCCTGGGTTCCAGTCTCGGCTGCGTGGCCTTCCTGCTCCCGGTCTGTCCCCTCTGCGCCCTGAAATCCCCAAGAAAAGCCCGAAAGGGCTGCACTCCAGATGCTCTGGACCCTGATGTCCAAGAGTCTGTCTCCAGGCTTCCTGGCCTGGCCAAGTGTCCCTCTCTGTCCCCTATGGCCAGGGAGAACTCAGGTGTATCGACATCTGCTCTGCCCCAGCTGCAGCCCAGGTGAGCCAGAGCCTCTCGGGCAGGAAGGAAAAGGGGAGTGAAGCAGGGAAGGGCTGTCACACACCTATGCTGGGCCTTGCCATCTCACCCTGCCAGGCAGGGCTCGCGCACCCATTTCACAGATGAGAAAACTGAAGCTCAGAAAGGGAAAGTCCCTCCTCGAATGTTAACAGACTGGATTCACACCCTGAGCTGGCAGCCTCCAGAGCTTGCAGCTGGGGTGCCCAGCAGAAGTCAGGAAGCTACCAAGCCCCTCAGGTCTGACACCTTGGGGCCCGCGGATGGGACACTTCTGGCAATCGGGCCTCAGCCACTGGCTGAGGAACATTTCCATGAAACAGCAGAGCGAGAAAAGTGCAGGCAACTCTGATGACTCAAACAACCTTTGACATGAGGAGGTGGGAGGAAGCAGGCAGCATTTCTGGTGGGTTTCACTTTACTCCTTAGAAGAATGCGTCACTAGATTTTGTTTAATCAGCACTCACCCCGACCGTCAACAGGACCTGCATTCCCCAGGGCACCTCTCAGCATCCCCGCAGTAATCACAGACTGGCAGGTGGGGCCACCTCCCTGTCAACAGGTGACACCTCCTCATTTCACGGACAGGGAGACGAAGGTTGGCAGGGGGCGAGGGTTAGTTCAGGGACAAAGCAGGGACGTACGTCTTCAAACTCCTTTGTCAATAGGTTAATATTTCTATTTGTGTAGACGAGAAAAAGGACACCCTACAGAGCTTTAAAAGAAAGCCGGGGGAAGAACTCACAGCTGAACAGCACTGCGGCGAGGCCCCCGGCCAGCCCAGAGAGGTTTCAGACATTCTGTGCAGTCTGAATTCTTGTGGGTTGCAGGGTCACGCGATTTCCTTTGCAAGAGGCAGGGTTGAAAAAGTCTGACTGAGGGGGAGGAAGGGGAGGAGGGAACTGTCCACGAGACTAGGAATCATGAGTTTCAGCCCTGGCTGCCCCAGTGACTTACTGACGAGTCCTTTGCCTTCTCTGGGCCTCAGTTTACCCTTGTATTTACTACGTACCAAGAACTGTTCTGTGTGCTTAAATGTTGTTAACATACTTAACCCTCAAAACAGCCCTGTGAGACAGGTCCATTGTTATCTCCATTTTGCAGAAGAGGGAAACTGAGGCATAAGGTACGCTGCCCAGTATAGGTGGAAGAAGTGGGATTTGAACCCAGGTCACGTGACTCCAGAATCCACTCTCCTGACCACTGCATGGCATGGCCCTCCGGGATGCAGCAGGCACTGGCTGCTGTCTAGCGTCCTTCCTGTTCTAATAGGCTTCACATCTGTGGCCTGGACGCCACGGAGCCAGCAAGCCTATGTTTGGAGACACTGAACCACCCTCCTCAATCTCGGCTGCTGCTCCGATCTGCTGCTTTTCCCTGAACTCTGATTTCTCCACTTCACTCAGTAGCCTTTATAAACCAGAGCCCGGGAGACCCTCGGGAGGCTCCCCGGGTCATGGCGGCCATCGACCCACCTCTTTGAGCCTCGCTGAGAGCCTTGAGTCCAACCAGGAACGGACGACCCCGCTCTGATGTCCGTTTTGGAGTTTTACACGCAGGTCAGCCTCCGGGACCGCAGGAGGGAGACTGCCATTCAGGCAACCAGGAAAGAGAGAAAAAAAGGTCTATTCATAGCCAGACACAGCCCTCTGTGGAAACGATGCTACTGGCGCGACAGGCAACCCAGCTGCGCGAGGGGTTCCCGAAAAGCTTGACCTCGGAGCATCCACGTGGAAGGCTCAAAGGCTTGGGTGGTCACTAAGCTTTTAAAATACGCCTGGATGCTCAACCGTGCAATTCCCAAGGGACTATGGTTCTGACCCAAAACCTGGGCTTGTCTTCCAAAACAAAATTCTTCAGACAACAGACATCTTCTGGCTTAAACAACCAGCCTGCCGGTCTCTGTTCCGCTCTCTTCTCTAGAGTAAGGAATACTCATGCTAAGAACAGCACAAAATCACACGCTCCCACTGCATGCCACTGGCTATGCCACGCACTTGGGTCCACTGGCTCATCCCAACAGGTGGGCATTTACCACCTTCATCTTGCAGATGAGGAAACTGAGGCTAAAAGAGGTGCAAATTCACGTAGCTGGGAGACAGCAGAGGAGGGGTTGAATTCTGGTGCCAGCCTGTATCAGGCAAAGCTGGGGATGAATCCCAGCAGGACCCACTGTCTGTGTCATTATGAGGCACTCTCACCAGACATGGAAGTGCAGAGAAAGTTCTACGGGGCAGTCCACGTCAAGCCTTGGGCCCTGGACCCATACATTCTTCCCCCACAGACCTGGGGAGAATTCCTGCCGAGGCAGGTGGGGAAGGGCAGGGCCCAAACTGCCGTGCCAGCTGGCCCAGCGGCAGTTAGGATAACCACAGAGGCTGCCTCAGTCCTGCCTTTTTAGACGGGAATCCGGTAACTGGGAATTTTGTGTTGAACACCCACAACATCCCCTGAGCTTCATTCATATTGTTGTGTCAGCATCGAATAATCATTAAACCTGTACACCATCACTGCCACACTCCCTTCTATTCTGGGAGCAGTAAAGACCCCAAGTCCACTCAGCTGAGGTCTCGTGTCTCACCAGACACCTCAGAAAGACCCTTGAGAATACACCAGACCACATCCTGTATTTTAAAGATGAGGAAACCTAGGCACAGAACAGAGAAATGATTCAATTATTTGCTCGCTCAATCAACAAACACCTGCAGGGCACAGCACCTACCTTGTGCCAGGCAAGGGGGACCCATCTCCATCCTCAGTGGGGCTGTTTAGAGACTGGAGCCTCAGAAACCAAGAACTATAACTCACTGTGACTGCTGCTCTGCAAACCAGGGTGTGGATACAGGCACGAGCAATCTACCTGGGGGTGTGGGGGTGCTTCCTCAGGACAGGAAACAGCTCTGAGCAGAGGAACAGGGACAGGACACTCCAGGCAGAGGGCACAGCATGTGCAAAGGCCTGGAGGCCAGGCCAGTCCAGCACTCAGCTATGCGCTAGAGGCCCGGATGGCAGTGGTGGCACCAGGTCTGCGGAGGGGAGGACGACTCAGGAAGTAGGATCCACAGGGCACCTCGACTACCTGCACATGGCTGGCACAGAGCCAGGGCCAGAACCCGGCTCTCCAGCCCCCGTCCACTGCTGTCCTGCACGCCGCCCTGCTCCCGTGGTACCAAGCCTGGGGATAATCTTACTAATGGGCCATGTGATGCATCAAAGCCGGAGACGCAGCTCGGCAGCATGTCTGGTCCACCCAGCACTACAAACACACACACTTGGCCTCCCCACCTCTGCCCCGGTCGTCTCAGCTGCGTCCACAAGACAAGGGAAGGGAATGCCTACAGAACCTCCTTCTGCAAGAGGCCGTATCTCAGGTTCCAAGCTCCAAGATACTCTCTTATTCAGCGAGTATTTATCAAGCACCTACAGTGTCCCAGGCCCCATGCTAGGCACAGGAAGGGCTCGCAAAAGGCTGTCAAAACCTCAAACTCACCTCCTTGTCCTTAGTCCTCCTGAGATGGGGCAGGGCTGGAACCACTGCTCCCACTTCACAGGAGGGGAGAAGTGAGGCTCAGAGAGGCTCTGTGACTCCTTGCTCAAGATCACTCAGCTAGGAGGTATCGGGGCGGAAACGTCTGACCACAGAGCCTTTGCCAAAATAGATAAGGGCCCCTGGGGAACGGAGGTGGCTGAATTCCCTCCTTCCCACCCCACGGGCTGTCCTTTACCCACAAAGCGGGGGAAGGCCACTGGCGGGCGCTGCCAGGAATGGTGGAGCCCTGTCATTACCGGGAGGGGCTGCTCTCTGGCCCAAAGGAGCAAGGCCAGGCTGGCAGCTTGTGCCAAGCACTCAGAGGCTCTCAGCCCTCAGTTGTCCTGGCTGAGGCTGCCAAAGGACTCAATGCTGATGGTCTGTGTCAAAAAAAACCCCCATCGTGCTGAAGACTAATCTACTCATCCACTCGTCTTGGGGGCCTGTATTAAAGCATATCAATAAGTCTAGGAGGCAGGGAGTTAGGGGACTCCAGCTCTTCCCTGAGTCTCTGAGTCGATTCACTGGGGGTGATACAACCTGCCCCTGCAGCCCCAGCCTGGCCCTCCCCGGACTTGGCTCCTGTGTGTATCTGCCTCCTCCCTGGGAATGTCACCAGGCTTCCTGGATCTGCTGGCCTGTCCTCCTCACCTTTTGTGCCCCCTGTACTGGGTTGAACAGTGTCCTCACAAAACTCATGTCTACCTGGAAACTGGGAATGTGAGTGACCTTTGGAAGCAGTGAGGTCACCTGGGATTGGGGTGGGCCCTAACTCAATGACTAGTGTCTTTATAGAAGAGGGAAATTGGACACAGACACACACAAGGAAGAACACCAAGTGACAACAGAGGCAGAGACTGGAGTGACGTGTCTACAAGCCAAGGAACTCCAAGGACTGTTGGCTTCCGGCAAAAGCTAAGAAGAAGCACGAAACAAATTCTCCCTCAGGGCCTCCAGCAGCAACCGACGCTGCGACAACTTGATTTCAGGCATCTGGCCTTCAGAACTGGGAGAGGACAAATTTGTTGTTTTAAGCCACTTAGTTTGTGATCATTTGTATTAACAGCCCTAGCAAACTAATACACCCCAGCCCATATCAGGGCGAGCCGGAGTCACAGGTGGCCATGACATGACAGTCCGCAAGGCACTGGGGTCTCCCCTTGGCTCCACTCCTGCCTCTGGTGTGCAGAGGAAGCGCATCAGTGGCTCCCAGTCCTGGGAATTTCACAGGCCTGAAAAGCTTCCCCCACATTTTGAAGACAGACATAAGGTTGCCAACTTTTCCTGGCATGTAAAATAAAATTTCCATTGATTATCACCACCCTTCATAAAAGAAAAGACACCTGACACAGAAGTAGCTAAAGCCAGGCCAGTCCTTTCCTGTCCTTATTTCACCAGGGACTGGTGGGGACTTCACATAGCCCCAGGCCTGGCCTGGGTCTGGGATTTGGGAACCAGTGAACTCCAGCCACCGTGCTTGGTGACTTTTCTCAATTCTGGCTGAGAAGTGCGGCTGGCCTCCCCCACTCGCCTGTAAGTACAAAAAAGGGGTTTTTCTCCCTCTCAGAAACATGACCGGTGTGTTCCAGTGAACTCGAGGGTCATTCCAGCTAACCCCTCTGGGGATGGGGCCATCTCCCAGCCTGAGGGAGGGGCCCCAGGCCAGTCGATGAGGCAGCCCCCTGGTGAAGGGGAAAAGAGAATAAAAATGAAAAGCAGTAGAGGGAGTGAGAAGCACTGACCGCTCTCATGGAAAAAGCAAACTGTGAAACTAGCACAATGTGCAGACACCACGGGCCGATGACTCCAGCTCTTTTCAGGGTCCCCTCATAAATCCGCGCCCAGCCAGAGCAAGAGGCCAGGTGCCTGGCACTCAGGGAGGAACTCTGAAAACACGTGGTCCTGGCGGCCTGATGACCCAGTGGACGCTGGTCACCCATGCTTGGGGAACGTCGCGCCCACATGTGCCCCATGACACCCAGTGTCAGGAGAGCAGCCCAGGACCAACTGTCGTATGAGTGTGAGGAACGTCTCTTTTCCAGTAACTCGACATCGCCGAGGACGCTCTGGACCCTGGGAACACGCTCTCCTGCAGTTCTCGGCCGGGACAGTCTTGGCGTGGGCCGTGAGCCTCACTCTGATGATAAGATCCGACGCCGCTGCCTTCCAGGGCCGGACTCCATCTCCCCTCCCTCCCATTCTGCACGCCCAGGCTGGAGGCAGGGTGGGCCCCAGTTCTCAGGAAGCCAGGAAACACACTCTTTTCTGGGCTAAATGCCCAGATTCCTTGAGCAGTCACAGGACACACTTTTTCTGAGCCGATCCAAAGCCACAAGTTGGACTGGAAGTTTCTTTGGTCAGTGTGAACCTGCAGGGACACGGACAGGCCCATCTAGACTTCCAGGCTCAAAGCCAGTCAGTGAGAGAAGCCCCCGCTGACCCTGGACAAGCAGGGACTCCAATCCTGCTCTGGCAGTATGACCAAGGGACAGACCTGTCCTCTGTGGGCCTCAGTTTCCTTTTTGAGAAAACGAGGGTTAATTCATTCCACCATCATTTGTTAAGCATTTCTTGAGAGGCTCGTGGAGCCAGGCACTGTCCGAGGGGCTAGGGACATGGGAGTGGACAAGACAGAGAACGCCCTGACCTCCCAGAGGTCTTGGGCAGTCGGGGGCTAGACACGGACGTGAGAGCAGACAGACACGGTTATTTCGGAGAGCAGTTAAGCGCTGTGAGGGAAATGCAGCCCAGGCGTGGGTCAGGTGGTGCAAATAAAGGGACCTGACTTCACAGAGTCGGGCAATTAGATGGGATCATGCAGCAAATTGCTCAGCACGGAACCAGCACTCAGCAGCCTAAGCGGTTCTGTCGTTCTCCCATCGCCCAGGTGGGCACTGAAGTCAGAAAGAAAAAGGTTCCTGGTCCACAGGTTACACCTGACAGAGCGTAGGGTAAGAATACAGAGATATAGGGACCGAGTTGGCTCGGGGCCTGATCTAGCCCTGTTTCCCAGTGGTCCCAGGGGGAGCCCTCTGCCCTGCCTTACCCCAGAGACTCTCTGCTCTTCCTTGGCAGGAAAGCTATTCCCCTGACAACACGCCCCAGGCTAGCTCACCCAAAGGGGTCAAAGCCACCATTCTCCCACCAGTGGGGCTGTTCCAGCAGGCAAATGTCCTGCACTTTTATAATCCAAAAAACAAGAGGAAGACCTACCTAAAATGAGATTGTGCGGGCAAAGTTCCCTGGCTGTGCCTGGCTAGTGCTGGCCCCTCCCCAGCACTGAGGGGAGGGGGCTCTACACAAGGGAGACTCTCGGGGCAGTGGGGAGTCAGACGCAGTGTGAAGACCAGCTGGGAGGCTCCTTTGCCGGGTGTGTTAGCCAAGACCCTCAGCCTCTCTGAACCTCAGTCTCCGAGCTGTGAAATGGGTCTGGTGATGAGACCCCCAGTACATGAAGTCGTCCAGCCAGTCTCTTCACCCTCACTCACCCATGCAAACTAAAAATATTCTGACTGCATCCCAAGTGGGCGCTAGGCCCGGTGGTAGGGCGGGCAGTGAAGGGGCATGGCTGAGGCCCTTATTGGTGGGCAGGACCCAGTGTCCTCCAGAATCGCCCTGATGCTGCCTGGCTCCGTGAGGGAGTCGCGGGGGCTTGCAGGCTAGCCTGGGCCCACCTTGCTGAGCAACCTCGCCTCTGTGGAAAACGACGCCCAGACAGAACCTGGGGACAGCCACTGCCCACCCCACCACACTGCCCCACACCAAGCGTGACCCTGTCAGCCTGCCTCACTGCACGGGACATTCCCAGTCACCTGGGGGAAACTATGACCTCAGCACACCCCCCAACACACATCATTCCACAGACATATCCAGTTATGCATCGCTTGACAGCCGGATACACACTGAGAAGCGCGTCCTTAGGCGATTTTGTCGTCACGCAAGCATCACAGAGCCACTTACACAAACCGAGATGGTGCCACCTCCCACGCACCCAGGCTTCAAACCTGTACTACCGTCACCGTCCTCAACCCCGCAGGCAGCTGTAACACAATGGCAAGTATCTGTGTATCTAAACCTACCTAAACACAGAAAAGGCACGCGAAAACACAGCACTACAATCTGACGGGACCCATGTCACCTAGGCGGTCTATCGTTGGCCGAAACGTCATCGTTACACGGCACATGATTGTGTTAAAACTTGAAGCTGCTCGTTCTCACAGCTTCACCTCTGACCTCTCCGGACCAAAATAAATAAATCAATAAAGGGAGAATTGGAATTCAATCACGGTGACAACACAATCACTCCCCGGGAGGCACATGAGAACCAGGGCTCTTGCAGATTAATGAGGCAGCCTGGAAATCTGGGGAACAAATGTATTCCTCGGCAGACGGCGTGAACGCCCGGCCCTGGCGGATGCACTCCCATTAACTCCAGCTTTTCTCATCCCCCGGAATCAAAACAGCTTCTCTGACGGGGAAGAAAAAAATGACACGCAGAAACCCAGATTTAGGGAAAGTAACACATCCGTGGCACTTTTTTCCCTTTCCCAAAGCAGCGCTGTGAGCCGCACGTTTTATCATTTATTCTCACATCGCCCCCAGCACATCGGTAGGCGTCAGCCTGGTTTTTCGCGAGAAAGCTGTCAGAGAGGCTGGGGTGCCCAGGTGAGGGGCCTCCAGCCTCAACAGCCAGCTGGGAAGGGTGGGTGTCGGGAGGAGAGCCAAGGGTTTTTTGGGGTGGAACTGCGGCCTCAGAAAGCTGAGAGGCTCTGGGAGTGTCCAAAGCAGCCCCAATGCCAGGGCTTCCCACCAGCCTCCCCATCTCTCCCGGCCTTAACGCCACCGTTTTCCACCCACGCCACCAGAAACACATTCCTCAATCCCCTGTCTGAACACCTCTTCCCTCCCTGATCAACCTTCGGGGCTTCCAGGTAGGGCTTCCTAAGCTTAGCACCTAAGACCTCCTTACCTGTCTGCCCCCAACCCCAGGTGCCATCTGTCCTCCGCCACGTCGGCTCTACAGAGCCCCTTGTAGTTTCCTGCCGCTTCCCACCTCCAGGCCACGGCTCCCAGGTGTCAGGTGGTGCCCTTTCCACCTGGCTAACTCCTACTTATCCTTGACGGTATTGGCTCGGCTCAGGTGATTCTAGGAAAGGTAGATCTGGGTTCAAATCCTTGCTGTGTGACTTGGGTGAGTCGCCTTACCTCTCTGAGCCACAAGTTCATTTATAAAATGGAGCTGTTTAAAAGTGAGGACTAGCTGATGACGGCGCAGGTAAACTCCTGATGAAACAGGAGCAGCAGCAGTAAGGGGAGGAATTGCTTTTAAAAGATGGCTAATAGTTATATATGAATAACGACATACTGTTAAGAGAAGTGGCATTGGGGGAGGGGGTGCTGGTGGAGGGCCAGGCTCAGGCACTTCCCCTTCGGAGCACTCCAGCGACAGGCAGAGGCCACTGCTCCTGCTAAGTCTCTGGGACACAACAGTTCTTTGGCTGGAATTCATTATCACTTCACGATTGTTCTCGTTTTTTCCCCTCACTCCTACGCTGACCCTATGGCTTCTGTGGGCCTCGGCCTCACCCTACCTCCACCCTAAATCCAGGCATCAAGGGCCAGGAACCAAGGAGAGTCCAAGGGCAAAGAGTACGGTGTCCCTCCGTGACTCAGTGATAAGGACACTGAGACTGGGGCCCCATCCCATCCCCACCCCAGTCGCCCATCAGGAAACCACTCCTGAGACCCTGGAGCAGGTTAAGCCACAGGGGAACGTTCTAACCTGCAGCCCTGACTTCTTTGCTTCCTGACCCAGGAGAGGAGCCCATGCCGCCGACACCAGGCCCCTGGCCCTGCTCTAGGTGCCCCCTGCCCGCAGGAGACAGACTTCCTCATCCCCTGCTGTCTGCAGTGCCCGCCCCACCTCCACTGTCCACACCTGCTCTGAACCCTTCCCGATGCCCCCTCCCACAGACCAAACGCAACTCTCTGTCCTTAAAAGAATCACCTGTAGCAAGCATGCCAGGCTTGTGACAATATTTCTGCCACACAGGGCAAGTTCCATCTGTCCAGCTGACCTATTTGCTCCCAAAAGAAGCTTGGGCTTTGGACATGGCATCTGAGTCTCCGCATCTCAACTGTTCCCGTGGACACAGGCCTGAGGAACAAACAGGGAGAGTGCTGCTCCCACCCCTCATTCCTGCCACCGAGGCCTTGGCTGGGCAGAGCCCTGGGCTGGGCATTGGGACCACAGAGGAAAGTGGCCTGTCCCAGCTCCGGAGGGGCTCCCGGTCCAGGGCCCTGACCCGTCAGCAGGCCTCACGGGGTGGGGGCCATGCCGGGGAGAGAGCAGGGGGGATTCTTCTACAGTGAACAGTCTTGCTTCAGGGCCCTGCTCACAGGGACTCCAAACAGGGGTCCCTAAGCAATGTCCTGAGGTCAGAAGAGACTCCCCAGAGGCAGGGATGTTTGAGAAGCGAGAAGAATAGCATATAGGCCCAGAGCGCCTGCTGCTCGGCCCAGCATAGGGCAGGTGCCAGTGGCAGGTTGAGGGGAGGCAGCTGGAGCTGATATTTCTGAACGCCGACCCTGTTACCTGTGGGTTAGGGGCTCCACAACCATCATCGACTACGTCACCCCTCACCATAGTCCTATGAGAGAAGAATGGCCTTCATTTCAAAGATAAGGAAACCAAGGCTCAGAGAGGTGAAATTATTTACTTAACGACACCCAGCAAATTAGTGGCATGAAAGGGAAGGCTCTGTTTTCAATAGGTGAGCACCTAGATCACATCTCTAGAAATCTAAAAATGTTTTTAGCCAGGCACGGTGGCTCACGCCTGTAATCCTAGCACTCTGGGAGGCAGAGGCGGGAGGATCACTTGAGTTCAGGAGTTCAAGACCAGCCTGAGCAAGAGTGAGACCTCGTCTCTACTAAAAATAGAAAATATTAGCTGGGCGTGGAGGCACGCACCTGTAGTTCCAGCTACTCAGGAGGCTGAGGCAGGAGGATCGCTTGAGCCCAGGAGTTTGAGGTTGCTGTGAGCTAGGCTGACGCCGCCAGTGCACTCTAGCCCGGGCAACAGAGCGAGACTCTGTCTAAAAAAAGGAAAAAAAATGTTTTTAGAAACATTCACTGTAGAAGAATTCCAACTGACAGCTCTTTCGGGCTGTGGAGCCTTCATAAGCCCTTCCTTCCGGTATCTGTGGAATTCCCACTGTGTGCCGGGCATGTAGTCCTGCCCTCCAGGAGTTTACAGTGTGGGGAAGCACACAATTAACTAATAATAAGAACAGAGTAGGGCAGGTGCCCCTGGGGTCGTGCTCAGGTTGAGAAATGTACTAACTTAGCTCTAGCCCTTTTCATACCCAGCTCCTTATTCTGCGCACTGAGCAGACATCACTAATCAATTCCACAGTCTCCAAAGCCTTCTCAACATGGCATCTCGGGCAGCCCCTATCAATCGACCAGAGCTGGCAGGGGAGATGACCAGTATTGCCAGCCCCGCTGCAAATGGACATAGAATAGAAAGCAGAATGAGTGAAGAAAGTCGGCTCCCCACATTCCTCCTTCATTCTTGGGGCCCCAACCCCTGAAACTCCACTGGATGTCCAGATGGAATATCTGCTGTTCAGCATTGCCCTTGATAGGCATTCTCGTGTAACAGCAAAGAGCCCCGGAAGTCAGCCCACTTTCACATGGAATCAAGGCTAAGGCAGGGCAGGCTGGTGACAGGCATCTAGACTGCTAGTCCTTACTCTGCTACTTCCTGGAGCCTCGAGGAGGGGCACTGCTGGTACCCCAGGAAAATGGACAGGTGGAGGTTCAAAACCCAGAGCTGCTTATGAGTTGTGTGACACACAGCAAGTTCTGGACTCCCTGGGCTTCTGCTGTCTCATCTAAAAATGGGGCCAAAGAGCCCCACTCCCCAAGATGTACCCAAAGTGGCCAGCACAGTGCTGGACATATGTGAGCATCCCATAAATGCTGGGTCCCCTCCTTCCCATCCTATGAACTCAAGGGGCTTCGGTGCACAGGTGACAAGCCCCACTCACATGGGTCACTGGGGGCCATCACATGCCCTGTCGTGGTGAAGCTCACAAGGGATGTGAGCAGGAAGTGGGACTGGACCGGCCCTGCAGCTCCTTTCCTCCAAGGCCAAGGATCTTGAACACCCAAGGAAGCATCCATTTGCAAGAGTTTCCTCTGCCTCATTTTTTTCTTTCCTTTCCTCTCTAAGCAAAACCGCCTGGCGGCCAATCCTGCCTCTGTCCCCAAGGCAGTTCCAAAGGGCCCATCTCATCCTGCAGAAGTGATGGCGGTAATTCCATTAATGGGAGGCAAGATGAATGGTACCCTGTGCCCAAAGTGTATGAGGCAAGACGGAGTGGGGGGGCCCTGGGGGGGGGGGAGAAGGAAAGTGTTGCTGGAATTCACCCTCCTTTGGGGCCTTATTAGGTCTTGAAAGAGCCGCCGCACTCGCTAAAACCTGCTTTTGCCAGCAGAAGCCTCATTTTACAAATATACAACAACAAAAAAAACCGTAAATGGGAAGAAAGCCCTGAAGATTACGCTCCCCTGCTGCAGCGAGCGCGAGCCGCCACTCAGAGCTGAAGTCTTTAGCCTCCTCAACTCCCGCTTTAAATAAATGGGCCTAAATGCCAGCTCACCATTTTGTGAATACAGAGCACGGCTGTTTCTCTGCCGTTTAAGGACTTGCTTGCCAACGGTGGAATGGGACAGCTTTGGAGCCATTTTCTTTTAAAAGGCTTGTCTGTTCCAGATGCCATAAAACCCTATCGCCCTGGCTGTCAGACCAAGGACGGGTCGACAGGGGCCCCCTCCCCAATCACAGACACACGTCCTGATCGCACCGTCATTTCTTTGGTCTTCTCCCGCCCTGAGAATCAGTGGCATTTTGAAAGCAATTTCTCTGTGGAATGGTGTCCATTTCCATGATTACTTAAAGGGGACACCCCCTCCCCAGTTCGGGGTCAAACTGCTAAAACGGTCTTTAGAGGCCTCAGTTCGTCCAAACACAGAATTAGGGTGGAGGCCGAAGCTGGTCCGGAGACAGCAGGGTTGATGGCAGAGCAAGTGACGTAGGGTCAGGAGGCCACCTGGGGCTGTGTGACCTCAGATAGCCTCAGCTTCCTCATCCCTAACGTGAAGCTCACTCCACCCACCTCACAACCCTGGAGCAAAGAGTAAATGTGATCCCGGCTCACGTGAAAATGCTCACTTTTCAGGCCAATTTGAGCACCAATGTCTCCTCTCTTCTCTACGGAACCCTCCGGCAGCACCCAGCACGGCCTAGACACACAGCAGGTGTTCACCAAGCACCTGCTTCTTTGAGTAGAACCTGTGGCTTTTTTGCTGCCTGGAACAACAGAAGCATCTATTCACACCGGAGCAGAGTGGCTTTGAGAATGTGCTCTGGGGGCCGAAGGCCTTGATTCAAATCCTGGCTCGGCTGCAGTCACACTGTGTGCTCCTGAGCAAATGACTCAGCCCTGCTCAGCCTCCCTTTTCTATCTGTAAAATGGAACTAAAGAGGACCTGCCCTGCAAGGTCACCAAGAGGAGTCAGTTTGCTAAGGGGAGGCCAGGTCGGCCCCCATGACCAGCAGCTGTTGGAGGGAGCAGTTGATAGTCTTGGGGAGCCTGAGGAAAGCTCCACATTCCAGCTGGAAAAACCGATTTCTCAAAGAAGCCTTGAGGCAAAGCAAAGCCCAGCAAGGCCCTCCTGGGGCCCCTGGGAGAGCTGAGACCTTACACAGAAGGCAGGATGCGAAATCCTCAGGACTGCCCTTCAAAGGAAGAAAGAGATGGCAGGAGGGCCAATCCACCGTCCAAACTGCCCCAACAGACAAAGCTTCCCCAGCTTTCTCTCCCTAGCGCTTCCTGGCCAGGAACCCTGTACTCGTTTCTTGTTTATGAACCAGAATGCCAGCACCGTGAGAGCAGGGACTTTGCTCCTTTGGCTCATTCCTCCGTCTCAGCACAGCGCCTGGCTCTGCTGGGTGAATGAATGACCAAACAAAAGGAGGAAGAGATAAATTCCCTGGGAGGGTGGCTCTAGGCTGAGTGACCTCCAATGTGACCCGGTGTGGGGAGGTGCTCCTGAGTGTCACAGGCCTGGTCCTCACCCCACACCATGTCATTTTTCACCAAGACAATCACCAACTGCTGACTGCCTGTTCTGGGCCTGGCATGGAACTGAGGGCTACACAGCTTACCCCTCCGGGTTGTGAAAACTCCCCCAGAGACAGGAACTGATACTACCCTTCGCTTTACAAGCGAGAACACTGAGGCCCAAGTAGGAGATGACAAGCCCAGGTGGCACAGTGAGCAAAAAGGGGGGAGAGGTGTGAATCGCATGCAGGTTTACCCCACCCAACTGCCTGCTGCCAGCCGCCAGCCTCTCTAGGCATTAGAATGGCCACAGGGCTGGTCATGTATTGCCGGGGAGAAGCTGGAGCTCTGGCCGAGATCCTGAGATCCGCTCCCTGCTGAGGATGAGGGTGACTGCTCAGAGCCAGGAGGCCACGAGCAGCAGTGCTGAGGTCTGGCTCCTGTCCCACCCCCATACACATGTAGCAGACAGTGAGAACAGGGGCCCCAGCCATCCAGTGTGCCTGGGATTGTGCAAAGAGCATTGGCTTTGGAGTCAGCCAGGCCTAGGTTCAAATCTCAATATCTAAACTGTGTGGCTTATGGCTTTCTCAGAGCCTCAGTTATCCTCATCTGGAAAATGGGGTCAGCCCAAAGTTGTCATGAGGATTATGAAGGCAACACAAATAAAGCACTTGGCCAGGTCTCTGGTGCACGGTAGGTACTAAGCAAGCATTCCTCACCCGAGCCTCACTCTGTTCGTGTCTTCCAGAGTAGCCAGACATCCACTCCCTGTGGCTGCTGGGCCCCCAACTTCAGGGCAGGGAATATCGTGGGTGGCTGGTGGAATGTGAGCTCCCTGCTGGCACTGTTCCTGAGCATGCAGGTCTGCAACCTCGTCATTTGATTTCTGATGCCTGTCACTCCTCAAGGACAGGAATCAGAGAGATGGGTTTGTTAATGCAATAACATCTAGCAACGAAGTGAGGGATTAGATCAGGAAGGGCCATGTCCACAGTGTGTCCTTGGCACCAGAGGCCCATGATGAGGAGGAAGACCCACCAGCTGGCCAACTGACTGTGGTCACCTTCCGTGCCGGTGGTCTGCACATGGCGCTCAACAGCGGAACTTTCCCTTCAAGTCAGACCCGGCCTAACCCTGTGTATGAAACTGACAAAGGGCCCGTGCTCTGTAAGAAATGTGTGTGGGGGTGAGAGGAGGCTACGGCCCCTCCCATCAGGGCCCACCTATGTCCAAATGACCTAGCCCTGCCCTTAGAAGGGAGCCCCAGGCATGGGGTTTCACGTATTGGGTTCACTGTCTTGAAATTCTTCATGTTATCTCTGAATCTGTGTTTTTTTAGTAAAGTCTGGTGGAACAATGGAGCGTGTGCCGGCAGCATGGAGCCTCAGCTCATGTGTGGTCCTGCCTCCCAGGACAGGTACTCAGCTGCCTGCTCCCCAACCCAGCAACCTCTGCCACTTGCTACCTGTGGCCCGGGCCCGGACACAGGCATGGGGAGACTCGGGGTCAGATGCACCTGCATATGGAGTCACGGGATAGGGCCCCTGGCACCTGTGAGGGTGTCCAAGGGAGCATGACATTCCAAAGAAATAAAAACATCACGACGGATGCAGAGAGAAACTGCAAAGGAAAGAAAAACACTTTCTGTTTTTTCCTGCTTTTTGAACAAGGAAACCTGCATTTTCATTTTGCATTGGGCCCCACAAATTACATATCTGGCCCTGCTGTCCATTTCCATGACCCTCTGACACGTCCCCTCCCACTCTGGCAACGTGGGGACACCCCTAGGCCTCTGCAGGACTGAAAGACACCATTGGGTCTGAGATTGTCGCTGTATGAGACGCCTTTCAGGCACTTGGCTCACGCCCTATGGGTCTCATTCGTTGAACTTCTATGGCTGGCCGTTTATTGCTGTCTTGTGTGCCAGGCCCATTCCGGGTGCTGGGCATGTGCCCAATCAGCCTTTTGAGGCCTCTACCCTAGAGGCAGGCAGGACTGATGGCAGCAGACCTGGGGATGGAGTGCTCAGCAGCACGTCCAACAGACGGCATCAGGGAGGGCGTGGAAGGAACAGCCACTCCGGCTGGCACATTCAAGGTGGCTCCCAAAGGCAGGGATACTAGTGTTGGCTCTGGGAGACTCATCTGTACAGCAAGGACACCCCGACTTAACTCACTGGGCTGTTGGAGACTGAATGGGCTATTACTCGATATCTTCCAGGGCACTGCAGGGAGAGGGTGAGGCCAAGGCAAAGGTGCGGGGGACACAGGACACTTGTATGGGAGACAGTCTGCAGTGAACTTCCTTAACGACTACAAAACCAGTAACGAAAAGAAAGGCAGAGGGGGCAGGAACTGTCATCTCCTGAGCACCCACCATGTGCCAGGGACCAGGCGATGGGGGCTCTTCCACACTGCTCACCGCCCTCCTGGGTTAGGTACTCGCTCCTTGTGCCTTCAATTCCCACCTGATGTTTACAGACATCACCTTCCTTTCCTGTGATCTAGAAAGTCCAGTTAGTACCAAGCAGGGGGGTCACCCAGGAGGGGGTGGGGGGAGTTTCTGATATGACCCATCACCGACAGAGCAGAATAGCACAGAGTCAGGTCAAATTGGGTTTGACCCTGGGCCACTCACTAGCTGTGGGGTCTGGGGAGGATCACTGACTTGCCCTAGGCCTTAGTTTCCCAACTGTAACTTGGGGTTAAGAGTCCCCTCCTCTCTGGGGTGCTGTGATGATTCACCGAAATGATGTCAGTGAAGGGTATGGCCCACAGCAAGTGCTCAATAAATGTCAGCCATGGTTTTTGTCCTAAAATCCCAAAACATCAAATCAGAAACCCAAGCATCGCCCGACACTTCCTGGGATCGTGAGAATCTGCTCCCTCCCTTCTAGCATCTGCCACGACTCTGCTCCGAGACGCCTCTCTCCCCCATTGTCATGTCGCATCAGTCCATAAATATTTAAACAACATGTCATCAGATTATTATAACATATGATCTATAGCACTGATGTGCTGCAGTTCTGTGCATTTGGGCTTCGTTTTCAGAATATCGAGACATAAAATATTTATGTATTTAGCCAACCACGAGATCTCACATTCTGTCTAAAAATGCTGGGTGGTGGCAAGACGCTGAACTGAGACACAACGTGTGAAGGGGATGCCTTGTTCTCACATCGGTTCCTGGGGCATCTGGATTATTTCTGGTTCATTCTGGGGACGTCATCATGTGGCCTGTGAATGGTGGCTGACTGGGTTTATCACAGCAAGCAGAGGGCCAGAACCAAAAGATCCCATCGAAACACTGCAAGAGTTCAAACCACTAGGGCCTGTGTCACTTTCATTTCTGCATCTCCGTGAGTCTGCGCATAGTAGGTGTTCAATAAATGTCCACTGGGAAATGAATGCACTCACCTGTAGCCTGCAGCACTACCCAAGGGGCTGGCACACAGTAGGGACCCAGTAATATTTGTTCTGTTCCATCCCATCTCCAATGCCTAACACCAGGCCAGGGACAGAGTGGGACTCACAAACATTGCTGGATGAATGGCAATTGAAGGAATAAACGTGTGACCAGATAAACCACTTAATTAGCTAATAAATTAATGAGGGATAATGACTCCCTATCTGCTGGTCCGAATTATACTGTGCAAGACCTTCCTCCTGAGAAATAAAAGCTCTCCAGTAACCTGTACTGAGTAGGAAACGGGGTTTTTCTGGGTAATTAAATATCTCAATTGCTAACATTAGCACATCGCAGGGACCATATGTCCTGAAATTGTCAAGACTGTGCAATTTCAAAGATGCCACTCCATAAGCCATTCGAGCATCCAGGGACTTCTCACACACCAAACGGTACCTTGCAAACTGCCTGTCCTGTCCCCAAATGGCACTGGACTACTTGTACAGACCACTGCCCTTTGGGGAGCTTGCAAGGCTGGGTGATGACATGCCTCAACTACTCATGATCAATGTAGGATACAAGAAAAGTATGGGCAGACGAAAGGTGGTAGCTTGGAGTGTCAGTATTTTCTTTGTATGTTTCCCCAGGAAGATGGGGCAGAGGTCTCGTCTGATTCCTGTGTATTTCCCTGGGTTCAGCACAGGGCTGTGGTGCTAAGCTGCCCCTGGGTGAGTGGCACTGTGATACCTGGGCACGAGTCTTATCCATTTTGGCGATCGCAGTGCCCAGCCCTGGGGCAGCATGGCACCCACGGTGCCCTCCACCCCTAGAGAAAACCCCAGAGTGTTTCCTGAATGCCATGTTGTCACCACCGGGCTGGCTCCCAGAGCAGACTGCTCCCACACTTGTCCCAGCCTCTGCACAGACAAAAATCCAGTCCTCATTTCCTCTTGGGCTAGCTGAGGAGGCTGGCATTTAAAACAAACACAAAAGGCCACCAAAATTCCTGAGGGAGACGAACAAAGGAAATGCACACACACTGACTCAGTCAAGCATGCCAAGTCCACACTTGAGGTCCTGGTGTGGCTGAATCCAGCCGGACTCAACTGGACCCACCAAACCCATGGGTGGGCTCCCTGGCTCTTGCTCCCTGTCTGCCATGTGGTGCCCAGTGATCCCACCAAGGCCAACCAGCTAAGGAATCTTTCTTCTTTCAATGCCAGACTGCCCACATTCTGGGAAGGGACGGAATCTGGGGCCCTGCTCATTTGCCAAACAGCAATGTCTGTGCTCAGAGGTGGCTTGTTTAGCCCCTTCCCAAAGCAACCACTAAAAGATATGCCCTCTAAAACAAAACAAGTGTGTTTGGCAGAAAATGCAGCTTTAAGACACCACACCCAGCCAGTCCAACCCAAAGCCCTCCTACACAGACATTTAGGAGCCGCCTCTGCAGAGAAGGGGCACAGGAAGGAGACCCCATAATTCTGGTAGGCACAGCCCTTCTGGGCTTAGGTTTCTCCTAGCTGGATGAACCCTTTCTCTAAGAAACCTCTTCTCCCCACGAAAGGGTCAGCTGGCACAACTCAACCCTTTGCTGCCCACTTGGGGAGTGAGAAGGGGCCCTTGCAGAGAGCAATGTTTGAAAACAGATTCATTAATTCCATGTAAACATTCGCCAAGGATCCTGCCATTTGCCCACTTAAAACTTTCCATGCATTCAGTAACTATTATTTGAGCTCTTACTATGTGCCAGGCACAGTGCTGGGCACAGAGGATGCAATTGTGGCCACAGACCAAGCCTTATCCTCCTGAAGCTTATGTTCAGTCTTGGAAGCAGATGACAAACAAGACAAAATAACACTCTATGGCCCTAGCACGGAACCTTGGTGCACACTGTTCCTCCCAGCTGCTTGGGAGGCCCTTGCCCAGGCCTGCGCCTGGCCACCAGCTCAAAGCCACATCATGGGCACTTCTGGAGGGCAGCCCTCCACGCTGTGGGCACCCTTACAGCACACATGCCGGTGGTGACCAGGCACCATGTACCCTGGACTCTCCGGGTCTCTGCCTCCTTACCTATTAAACGGGCATAACAGTCCCCACGGCACAGAGTCCCTGGTAGGATGACGTGAGTACACCCATGTAAAAAAGCTAGACCAGCATGACACACGGCAAGTGCCTGGCGCAGACGGTCTACTGAAGGGAGCAAAGGCTGAGGAAGCAGGATCACGTTCCCGGCTTCACACTGCAGCTCAGGACCCCAGCCCCAGCCTCGCCTGCCCCCTCGCCCTGGGGTCCCCCTGCCCTTCACGCCCGTCCTCTAAGCCTCTGGCAAACCTCACGTCTCTTAATTCCCCAGAGTCAGTCCCCGAAGGTGCCTCGTGTGCTGCAAGTCATTCGCAAGCACCTGTGAGGGGTCCTGACGCAGCCTCTGCCCCCAGCAGCTGGCGAGAGGCCAGGGGTGGGGCTGCTGGAGGGTCTCTGTGCCCGCTCCCAGAACTCTGGGATGGATTTCTCGAATGACAGAATGGGTATGCCACGTCCTGGCCAGCAAGGCATCTCCAGTTCGCAGAACACCGTCCACGCGGCCCACACGATAGTGGACGGTCTGTGCTTCTGCATCAACCTTTTCACCCACAGCCCAGGCCCAGGTGTCACAACACAGCCTTGGCGGGAAAGCTGGAACAGTGATCCGATTTAGGCCACAGAGCAGCTCAGACTGCATGTGAGTCCTTAGGCTGGTCGTGGTCTCTCCCAGGGCCTCAGTGTCCCCATCTGTAGAATGAGAGACTTTCGTGCTTTTCTTTTTTCAAAACAGAGCTTTTTCTTTTCTGTTTAAAAACACTTTTTTCACATAACTTAAAATTAACCATTTTAAAGCCAACAGCTCAACGGTATTCACTGCAGTCACGGTGTTGTGCAACCACCCCCTTCAGTTCCAAAACGTTTTCATCACCCAAAAGGAAACCTGTACCCATGAAGCCGTTGATTCCCATTCTCCCCTCCCCCCAGGCCCCGGTAACCACCCACCTGCCTTCTGTCTCTATGGGTTCATAGTCTGGATGTTTCCTAGAAGAACCTTTTCTCACGGTGGCTCCTATGCAAAACCTCCTTATGTAAAGCTGGTACCAGGAAGGCAGGCTAGGTTTGCCTTCCCCCTCCCTAAATTCACCTTCCTCTTCCTCAGTGGCCTTTCAGAGAAGGCTCTGGTCCCAGGCCCCTTTCTCTTCAAAATTCTAATCCTAAGGTTGAGTTTCTAAGGCAAATCACCCCAACTCATGCCTGACAATCAAGGGCCTGGTGGCTGGTGTTGCTGGCCCATTTTCCAGACGAGAAAATAGAGGCTGGGCCCACATGACACCCTCCTCTCTCAAGGTGACTGTGCTGGGGAGTGGACCTCCAGCCGCGGTGATGCCCTCCCGTCACCACACACACCACGGGGGTCTCGGTGTGAAGGGCTGGCGAATTCCCACGGAAGCCACCCAGGGAGCGGGGGCCACTTGTGGAGGACAAGGAGCTCTCCTTCCCCTCGGGGAAAGCAGGCCAGTCTGAGGGAACCCCAGATGGCTCAGAAGGGTGCACAGTGTGGGGACTCCCTCAGGCCTTGCTGTGTGACCCGTCAGTGAGGACTCCGTGGGGGGAGGGGACCAGCCTATGACAGCCGCTTCTGTCAGCACAGACCTCTGCTGGGGCGACGCTGTGTAAATAATTAACAAAACATCTGCCTTGCTTCGTAACACACCACGGCTGACATGGCTCTTGGGCCTTCGGAGACTCTCCAGCTCCACACCAAAAACTAACGAGGCTCGCGGTCCTCGCTCTGCGGGGGGTCAGTGGGGAAGGCAGAGACGGAGTTCCACACATTTTCCTGAGGCAACTCAGAGCCACCCTGGAACCTAAATCCTGCCTCTTTCCAAACTGCCACTGTCTCCTTCCCTGTGATTTTGGGGGCATGATCATACAAAGGTGCTTGAGTGGCACCTGGAAGGGGTCCCTGGTACCCCCTTTCAGCTTTGTGTAGGGCCTCAATGCAGGGGGCACTGAAAACACTCCGGGCAAGGGCCAGCCCTCCCCCGCTGTGTGGCCCTGGGCGGGTCCTCGGTAACTGAGGTAACTGAATACTTTCTCGTCTCTCACGAAATCCCGAAGGAGAAGGGTGGGCGTCAAGCACATACGAGGTGCTGCCCATGTGCTGAGCACCTTATACGCATTTATATGCATTACTGCACTTAGTTCTCCCCCGCCCCCACCTGATGAGGTCATAATATTGTCCCTGCTTTCCAGATGAGGAAACGGCTCAGTGGTGATCGGCTTGTTCCGGAGGGGCAGGTCTGGGACTCGAGCCTCACTCTGTTTGGTGCCCAAGCTCAAATTCTTAACATGATTGTGGGGGAATCCCTTCCCCTCTCTGTGCCTCAGGCTCCGTTCTGTGAAATGGGGTAGACGGTGCGAGTCCTTGCAACCCCAAGGGTCCACAATAAATAAACCCAGAGCCCGGGTCAGCCCCGGTGTGCCCGTGCAGTGCCCTCCGGATTGTGAGCCACCGAATTCCCCGTGGGCAGCGTGGACTCATCAGAGCTGAAGGTCGTCTGTAAAGCAAGCTCGTCTCTTTGCAGGTGTCTTTTCCCAACAATCCCAAGTCTCAAAGATTTTAAGAACAAGGAAAACGAGAGGGCAGGCTTTAGAGAAAGGGGCTGTGGACTGAGTCCAACTCTGCCGCTCACCTGCAGTAGAATGTGTCTGAGGGACTAACCCCTCTAGCCTCGGCCACAACTCTGGGACACGGGAAAGTTCTCCTTAAAGGGATCTCTGTACCAACCCCGCCCCCCAGCCTAATTCTGAAGTGTGAGGGTTAAACAATTCAGGGAAAATGCAGGCGCTGCAGACTCCCGATGGCAACTTCCCTCCCCTCCCCCTGTTGGAATTCCTTCACACTCTATGGAATTCCTACATAAAGCCCCTTTTTTCTTTCCTATGAGGTCACCATCACACAGATGTCTAGGAGAAAGAAAGAACTGCTCCATGAGAATCAAGGCCATTGGAACTGAATGCATTTCAGATCCTGGCCACCCGTCTCTCAATTCCCATCGCTCCTGTCACTGGCCCAGCCACAGATCCCCGCCACAGTGGCAGTGGCCAGTCGGGTTTTGTGGGGTGCTGTGAGCCTGCCCTTGGAGGAAGCCAGGAGGCCTGGCTAGAAGACCCATGCCTTTGCCACCAGACCACCCGAGAAGTGGCCTGTGGAAAAATCCAGAATTGGAGACAACGGTGCAGCCCGTATATGTGGGTGTTTCCACACAAGCAAGTCCTGTTAGAAGGACAGATGTCAAAATGCTAGATCACACTCCAAGTTCAAGTTCCCAAAGTTAACGTCACAGGAAATTACACCACCAACTGACCTGCCCCTAAGTCGGCTCCTCCGTCTGGAAGTTGAGTCTGAAAAGGCCATTGGCTTAGTTCAGGTTTGGCCAAAGGAAGGGACTGTGTATATATGCCCAACTCAGACAGGAAGGGGTGAAGTCGCTGGCCTGATTTTTTCTTTTTCAACTAACATTTTCCCCAAAAGCTATCTTGCCATTACCCAAGAGTCAGAAATGAGAAGACAGCCAAATACCAAAAAGCCACTGAAGCCCTCAACAGTCTGCTTCTGATCTGCGGACAAACCTGGTCATCCACTGCCCACTTGTTTCATGGCAATTTCACAGATACTCAGGGGGTGCCGAGACCGCCCCCGCAGACTCTCCTAATTCCAGCAGCACCTTTGCTCCCCAGAGCTCCGTGTTCCTAGGTAATGGCCAAGGAAAGTTCCATGGCATGTGCACACCACTTCCTAAGAATGAAGTCAGCAAAAAAAAAAAAAAAAGATAAAAATGTGGAAACAAGGACTATTTTTACCTCCCCAAATCACAGGCCAGACGGGAGAGAAATCCATCAATGCCAGAAATGTGGCTGAGCTTTCACACAAGATCTATTATTTCACACCTTAAATTAACGCATCTCAAAGCAATTTGCAAATGTTCATCAATTTGCAGAACATACATGGAAGGGAGAGAAATACCTTTTTCTTTCAATACCAAAGGACACTTGCAGGGGACACAACATAGCCCAAACCACACAGATCCTCAAACACACGTTCCTTTCAAGTACAGTGTAGTAGAAACCGTGATAGAAATGGAAATGAACTGGGAAAAGAGACAGGCATGGGACTTAAATGACAAGTGACAAGAAGCCGATGTAGAAATGATGTTGTCAGATATTCAGAACTGAGAGTCAGGCCTATGGAGGTGACTCCCCATCGTCAGGGGTCAGAATGCTGGGGTCTGGAGGTGCCAACCTGTATTTAATCCTGGATGATTCACCAGAGTCCTCCACTCTCCACCCTCTCCCTCACTTGCTCTAACCCGAGAAGAGGAAAGAAGTATTCTTCTCCTTTTGACAATTGTTTTGACACTTTCCTTATGAAAATTATCTGTGGCACTTGGAATGGAAAGAAAAAATGTGAATTGTTGCCCTTTTTCTCTGGTAGCTCTGGCCTTGGGCATTGCTCATCAGCTCCAGAGGTGCACGTGTGGACAGGGAAAGCCAGCAGCACCTTCAGGAAGTCCTATCCCAGGTCTGGAGCAACCCAGCCCTGCAGGAACCTGGCCTGTCTTAACCCACTTGGCTTTGCAGCATAAGAGAGGAGACAAGCATGACAAAGGCAGGCACATGCAGCTTAAGGTTAAGAACTTCAACTCTGGAATCAGAGACATGGGTTCGAATCCTGACTTTGCCATTCGCCAGTTTATGACCCTGCCCAAGCTACTTAACCTCCCTCTCTGTAAAACCAGGATAACAATACTAGACCTTAGTACCAGGTTAGGCACACAGTCCATAGCAACTGTTACTTTTCAAATTCAATGGGAAGACCACAGGCTCTGCTCAGACAAGCCGGGGTTCAAACAAAGGCTCTACTACATCATAGCATCAGATCTTTGGCACATTATTGAATCTGTGTTCCAGTTTCCTCATCTGTAAAACGGTCATGATGACAGCTCTCATCTCATAGTGTTAGTGAGTGGACTGAGTGAAATAAGGCCACTAAAGCTTTTAGCACTATGCCTGGCACAGGGTATATCCTCAATAAATGGTGACTATTAGTCATAGGGCCACTTTGACAAAACTATGCAAGTTATGTCATGTCTCTAAGCTTCAGTGTTCTCATCTGTAAAATGGAAATAATAATCCCTTCTCACGGTGAGAATTAAATGAACAGATGTGTGTTAAAGGATTTAGCATCCAGTCTGTGTACCTTAGGAAGTCAAATGTCATGTCCTGGGTGCAATGGAAAGAAGAAGGAATGTGAAGTCAGGAAGGTGACTTTGGATTCTGCCTCCACCTCCTCTCAGCTGTCCAGGACATGGGCTTGACCTCCCTGTACCTCAGTTTCCTTGTGCATAAAATCAAAGCCATTTTCTGCAGCAGAGGGCCACTGGGAATGAACAACCTCAGCACAGTTCCCAGCACAGAGTAGTTCCCAGCACTCTGTAAATGTGAGTTTCCTCCCCTTCCCCTCCTCCTTTCTTGCTCAAACCCACCAGTAACCCACCTGGGAAAGCCAGGCGCTCCATTTCTGGAAACCTGAACAGCTCTAAATCCAGATCAACCTGGGCCACTGCTTAAGTCTGAGACTTTATTTTGTGGAGATAGAAACTACTTTTTAGTCATTTCCGAAGCAGACGGGACAGCAGAGGCTGACAAACCACAGGGACCATTTTAAATCCTGGGCCTTTTCTTCTGGGAAGTTAGGCAAGAACCTTCCCAAATGTTTGCCCGTGGGGCGCTCTGCCAGGGAGTGACTCACTCCACTGCTCCCCGCAGGCGTATTTTATTTGGGGGTGGGGGATACAGGGAGCGCCTGGCCTTTATGGGGGAAAGGGAAGCAGCATTTCCAGCAAACCCAGAAGGTGTATTTTTTTTTTTCATTTTTCAGGACAAAAAAAGAAAAAGAATGTGGGTCTTTTTTGTTTCCTTCCAGGTTTTGTTTGCTACAAGAAAATGTCCAAAGTTCACTCGGTGAGCTTGCCATGTTGGGAGCAGGCGCGTCCAGCCGGCTCTGCGTCCTTTTCAATGAAATTCTTCTTCCATTAGCGACACAGTTTTTAAGCGTGCCTCCAGGATTCGCCTGCACATACTGTAAACCAAACTCCTAAGACGACATTTTCCCCTCAGAAAAGCAAGCTGAATTTTGAAAATTCAGAGGAACTAGGGAGCACCAGAGTTTTTTTAAAGTTTGCTATAAAGAAATTACGATGTTTGACTGCAAGATTTTCAGTATTTATAAAGCGCACAACACACACAAACTATTAGTCAAAACTGCAAAGACAGACCTTAGAAGCCAGTGTCCCAGGTGTCCCAAGCCTGCTGCGATCAATGTTACTGTCTTGGTGGTTCAACTTGGAGCCCAGACTAGGTACAAATAAGTCAGAAGAATATCTGTCTCCTTAGCAGGGCAGATATACACTGACAAGTCTAAGGTCAGTGCCCCAGGCCTGGGGAAAGGGATAAGATGTTGCCTGGCAGGAGAAAACCAAGAACAAAGCCAGGGAACCCAGAGGGGTATTTAGAAAAATTGAACACTAGTCTTCTGGCGCCGGGCGGAGGGGCCCACCACAGCCCCCCCCTAGCCTGTGTGTCCTGGAGGGTCAGGCCAGAGCCCTGACAGGGTCTGGCTGCGAGACCTCCACCCCTGCCAGGTCCAGCCAGGCTCTGCGAGTCTGTCCTCCGATCCTCGGATCAGGCCCGGCCGGACCCCGGCCCACGCCAGGCTGCTTCTCTCCGCGGGCTCCTGGCTTCGGCCGGGCGGGCACGCCGGGCGCTTAGGCCTCGATAATGACCCCCCTCGCACACTCCTGCGCACCAGTTACACACTCGCAGCCACGTCGGCACACTTTTGCCCTCCCAGGCTCACTCGAGTGCGCACAAGTCACTCGGGAACACTCGCACACGTGCGCGCGCGCTCCCCGGGACCTGCACACACTCCGTCCGGCGCGGGGCACCGCGCTCGGCCCACGGAGAACACTCCAGAAGCGGCGGGGCGGGAGCCGTGCCCACCTCCCCGCGCTCGCCGCGCCACACCACCCCACACGCCGGCCGCCCCGACGTGCACTCGCACACACGCCGGCCCGCACACGCCCGCGGCGCGGACGGACACCGCCGCCACGCCTGCCCGCGGCGGCCACGGACACCCGCGCGCCCTCCCGCGTGCACAGCCTCCCGCGCTGCCCGGGCGCGCGCCGCGCTCGGCCGGGTGTGGGCGACGGCCCCGCGGCCCGGCCCGCGCCCCTCCCGGCCCCAGGCCACTCACCGGCGCGCGGGCGGGCTCGGCTGCCGGCGGGAGCACCGGCGCGCGGACCGGCGGACGCCGGAGCGGCGGGTCCCACACGAGTTGGCGGCGCCGCGGCCGCACGCTCGTCCGCTCGGTTCCGCCGCCGCCGCCGCCTGCGCGGGCCGGCGCGCGCGCTCCCGCCCCTCCCCGCCGCGGGGCCGCGCCGCCCCCTGCGCTCGTGCGCGCTGCCGCCACGCACGCTCCGGGGGGCGACCGGGCTGCGCCCTGCCAGCACCCGGACCCTTCCACTCCGTCACGCCTTGGGACGGCGCGGGAACCTCCCCCCGTATTTCAAAGATGGGTAGACTGAGGCCCAGACCCACACAGCAGGTCGGGGCCAGCATCTCCCCTCTTCGGGGCTCTAGACACTTAGGATGAGGGTCTGCAGTCAGACACCAGTGGACCCCTACCATGCATCACTGGCTTCCCCGTCACCTAACATTGCTCCGGTCACAGTGCTAGTCAGACTGAAATTGGCCCGTCAACAAGCGCTTATTGTGCACCAGCTGGATGCAGGCACTGAAGCAGGCTCTAAGGGTATCCCGATGCAGTGAAAGCCCTGCTCCCTGCCCTCAAAGCAGCCAGCGCCTCCTCCTCTGGTGCTCCCCACTTCCTGTGGCCCCAGGGACCAGCAGGAGTCAATGTGCAGAGGTTTCTGGAAGCAGTAAAAGACTCCACTAATGAATGCTTAACACCCCCGCTGGAAGTCAAAGCCTCCATGGAGCCCAAGGGTGGCAGGTCAGTTCCCTGCTTCGCTTTCTAAGGGGACCCTAATTCCTCAGAGACGGGCCACTCCTGGCTAGGACAGGTCCTGTTTCCACCCTTGCTGCCTTTCCTCTGCTTTCAAAACTGCGCAGCATCCCCAGGAGAGCTAGAACCAGAGACAGTGACTGCCTGTCAGCTGCCCAACTTGTCACAGCGCTGTACTGGGCACAGGGTGAATGCCCACTGGCCTTCTGTTTGCCCGGTGAGACAAGGTGCTTCATCTGGCTGTGATCTATTAATATAATAACAGTGACAGCAACTGAGCACCCACTGTCTGTGCCAGACTCACTGCTGCACCCGCTGCCTGCCTGATGGGGTTCAGTCCCAGCTGCTCTCTGAAGGAGGTGAGATGCTACCCTCATGCCCATTTTACAGACGGTCTTAACGAGGCTTGGAAATGAAACTTAGAAAAGCAAATTTCTTTTGTTCAAAGTCACCCAGCTGGTAAGTGGTTGAGCTGGAAGGTGGACCACAGATAGTCTAATTCCAGTGCCTGGTGCCTAATCACTAGGCAGCCCTGCCTCAAGAACAGCACAGCCCCAGGCTGCTTGTGCATGAATGGGGCAGACAGGGTGGCAGCTGGCCCAGAGGAGCCAGCCTATTCCCAGCTCTTGTGGATGAAAATGCTGACATCACAACCAACAGGGAGGAAATGGATCATTCTGCAAATTGTTTAAGCCATTTCGTTGAGGATCCGTTTACAACCTTGCCTCACATGATCTACACCATAATAAATGTCAGATAGATTGAAAAGTTAAATGTAAGAAATAAACATTACAAAAAATAATAGAAAGAAATAGAAGTTCTGAGACAGTGTATTGCAGTGTTACTAGCAGATCAGAGATATTGGCCATATTCCTGCAGTGAACAGTTCATTTGCTCACCTGACACATATCTGTGAACACCTACTATAGGCCAGGTACTTTTCTAGGCACTGGGATACAGGAGTGAACAAAATATAGCCTTGACTCTCTTGGGGGTCCAGTCTAGGGGGTAGGGAGGTAGGAGGAAGACACGGTAAATATCTGCCATTTTGGCTGAGCACGGTGGCTCACGCCCGTAATCCTAGCACTCTGGGAGGCCGAGGCCGGAGGATCACTTAAGGTCAGGAGTTCAAAACCAGCCTGAGCAAGAGCGAGACCCCGTCTCTACTAAAAATAGAAATAAATTAATTGGCCAACTAAAAATATATAGAAAAAATTAGCCGGGCATGGTGGCACATGCCTGTAGTCCCAGCTACTTGGGAGGCTGAGGCAGAAGGATTGCTTGAGCCCAGGAGTTTGAGGTTGCTGTGAGCTAGGTTGACGCCACGGCACTCTAGCCCGGGCAACAGAGTGAGACTCTGTCTCAAAAATAAATAAATAAATAAATACCTATCATTTCAAGGGTGACAAGTTTGGTAGAGAAAATAAAGCAGGGAACGGTTAGGAGGACCCAGGGGTGCTTTTTCATGGCCGATGCTGGAGAAGGCCCCTCTGATGAGGTGGCATTTGAGCTGCGGCCTGTATGAGGGAGTAGGGGAAGTGACTAGAGGCTCACTGTGTGTTGGGCCGATCTCATGCTCAGAGAACCATCCTAATTAACTACAGAGCAAGAACTGGAAACTCCTCCTGGCAGGAAAAGTGGGGAGCAGCACCAGAACACCAGGAAGAGAAGGACTGGGCCCCCCACCTATCTCTACTGTTTGCAAAGCCCTTCGCCAGCCTCACAGAACTCCTTTTATAGCTACTCGTAATGTCCTTGTTTTCTAGTTGGGAAATTAAGGCTCAGAGACGTCAAGCAACATGTCACGGGTCTCACAGCCAGTGGTAATCAGCAGAGGTGGGTCTGGCTGCCGGCAAGCTGATATCTGTGGCTGAGTGTCAGGGGAATAAAGAAGCGCCCCCCCCCCCCCACACACACACACACTACAATTCAGGAATGGGAGGGGTGGGGCCTTTACCGTCAGCTTCTAGAGCCAGGGGGCGCAGCAGCAGGACTTGAGGGATGTGGTCAGAGAAGTCACCCCCACCCCACTTTCCTGGCCTTCCTCCTTCTCACCCGTCTTCCTTCCCTCTGGCCTGGGCTCTGTGCAGATCGTCCTAGGCCCTGGTGACATGCTGGGGGAGGGGAATCAGGTTTAATCCCCCCAGAGACCCTCAGGTTCCCTGCAGCACCCCCACCACGCTGGCCAGGGCAGGAGTGGAGGGGAAAGGTACAACGCAACCTAAGCCCCACTCAACTTTTGTTTTTAACTCAAAGGAGTTTTTAGTGAGTCCCAAAATGAGTCACGGCGAAGAGCTGCTTCACAGAATGACTCCCAGAAGTAGAAGCAACGTCTCCCTGTGCACAGTACTTGACACACTTCCTCCCGCGGTGGCATTCGTGAATCTGGTCTGGGAGAAAGTCTCTGTTCACCCCCAAGAGTTTCAG
This sequence comes from Cheirogaleus medius, assembly GCA_008086735.1. NCBI lineage: Eukaryota > Metazoa > Chordata > Mammalia > Primates > Cheirogaleidae > Cheirogaleus > Cheirogaleus medius. The sequence continues at coordinate 3,920,153 of VBSM01003204.1, forward strand.
GATTCAGCTTGTGTCGTTTCATTATTTCTCTGCGTTAGGGAAGAGAAACCAGTGCTTGCTGGACACGCTCTGCGCACCTGGCTCCGCGGGAGACGGTTCACCTCGCAGCACCCCTGCAGAGAGGGTCAGGATTTATGTTTTACAGATGAAGAAATGAGGCCCAGAAACAGCCAGGACTCGAATCCAGGTTTACTCAAGGCCCATATTTTCAGTACTGGGGGAGTGTGCAGCGGGGGAGAGAGGGGAGGCATGAGGAGGAGCTGGAACTAGACCATGTTCCTTTGAAGGCCCTTTGTCTAAACTGTCTTCTTGCCAGCTTTCTGGCGCTTGTTTGGTTTGTTTGTTTTTGTTTTCTTTTCTTTTCTTTTTCTTTTTTTTTTTTTTTTTTTTTTGAGACAAGGCCCTGCTCTACTGACCAGGCTAGAGTGCCGTGGTGCCATCACAGCTCACTGCAACCTCAAACTCCTGGGCTCCGGCCATCCTCCTGCCCCAGCCTCCCGAGTAGCTGGGACGACATGCATGCACCACCACACCTGGCTAATTTTTCTATTTTTTGTAGAGACAGGGTCTTGAACTCCTGACCTCAAGTGATCCTCCCACCTTGGCCTCCCAGAGTGCTAGGATTATAGGCGTGAGCCACCGCACCCAGCCATGATGGGGTATTTGTGGGGAGAGAGTCCCAGTTTTCCCAGGAGGTCTCACCGGCTCTCATCATCTGGGCATGATTATAATAACACCCGCTTTCACTCTGAAAGTGTATTGGTTTGGATGATCAACTTCTATGGTCACCTTGGTTGTTTGCAAAGGCCATTGCATTGGAGGATTCGTTTTTTACATGACATGGGAGCCTCTTGTCTACTGGGTCGGGTCCTTCTTCACATACTGTGTCTGCGTGTCCGACCGAGAACTTCCATGAGAGTTTAAGCAGTTGAGTCTTGTTTCCAGGAGCAGCAGACCCTGCTGGCTGGGGAAAGAATCAGGACCCTCCCACCTCCTCCACAGCTCTCCCTGTGTGACCCTGGGCCAGTTCAAAATGGGGGTAGGCCTCCAAGAGCCCTGTTGACCTTGACCTTCGAGAATTTCACCCTGGGAAATTTTGGTAAGGATTGGGATGCAGGAAACATCACACCATCATTGGGCTCACTTTTTAAAGTAGCAAAGCCGTTTTTAGCTATTTCAACTTTAAAGATGCTTAATTTATTTATTTTTTTTCCTCTACCACCACCACCGCGCTAATTTATTTTTTGGATAGATAATACTTGTCCACAGTTCAAAATTCAAAACATACAGCAGGGCACATAGTGAAAAGTATCTTTTCCACCCCTGACCCCCAGACACCTGGTTCTTTTCCCTGGAGGGAACCAATATCGCCAAACATACTCTTCCCAGTGTGTTTTTGTGTGTGTGTGTATATGTATGTGTAAATGTATGTGTATGCATATATATTTTTTGTATTTTTTTGCACAAATGATAACATATGATACACATTATTATATACTTTATGTTTTCATCACTTCTTGGAGACCATTTCTATCAACTCCGTAAAGAGCTTCCTTTTTTATGACTGCAAAACTTTCCAAAATATTTGCATTTAATCCACACTGATCAAGCACCTGCTCTGTGTACTGTTCTAAGCATTGCAGAGGTAAGAGCAGTTTCAGCCGTAACTCCTGCCCTCGAGGACTTGCCATCTGGTTGGGGGACAGAAGACATCAAAGGGGCAAAGAAGAACCATCTCTCCACTGGTCCCCATGCACATGGGTGAGGTTTCGCTTTGGGGTTAACATTTTTTTTATTCTCTGCCCTAGGCATCTGTAGGGTTGTTGAAAGAGCCCAGACATGGGTCCCTTTGAGGCTTAAAGAAAACTAGTCTGTCTCTTCTTCATAGTGCAAGTTCCTATAATCCACTGCCCCATTCTGGGACTCAGTTTCCTCATCTGTAAAATGGGGCAGTGTGCTCCTCCTACAGGATTGGGGTGGTCACGTGACACTGTATTCCTGAAAACACTCAGTGAGCACAGTGAAGAGTTAAACGTTGTGCTCCAGGGCTAGAGGCTGAGGCCAGGTTCTAAGGAATAACACACTAAGTGCAGGGTGTCCTCGCTCTTCCTGCCTGCCGGAGGGAAGCATTTTGTAAGCCTTTCATGTTTTGTTGATCATGTGACAGCCTGCTAAACTGTTATCTACTCCAGCCTTTGGCAGGGCTGCTACCAGCTCCGAGTTCTGGCTTGACAAGGTAGACCCCGCACCCAGGAGGCCCCTGGAATGTGGAAACAACCAAAGTTAACTACCTTAAATTGAGGCAGGGAGGGCCTTTGGGGATTATCATTCCAGCCTACACTCCACAGATAGGACTTGCTCAAGGCCATGCAGCCGGCAAGAGGCAGAAACGCAAGTTTCCACATCCCTGCACCTCCCTGAGCTGCTCTCCACCAGCCTCCAATACTGCCGTTTCAACTAACAGATTCAAACTCTACTGACCCATGACGAGCACCAAGAACTGCGCCTTTCTTAGCTACGCTTTGAGGTAGCAATTGCCACCATTTTACAGATGAGGAAAGTGAAACTCAGAGACTGTTAATACTGAAATATCAAAGGAGTTGGCACTGTGTCAGTCCCCAACAGAAACGCTCAAAACCACTGTGCCCCGCGGTGAAAGAGTTGGCAGTTCTGGCTGCTCAGGGACAGCAGACATGGCAGTGGGCCACTGTGGGGTGTTACTTTGGCCTCGGAAGGAGTTTCATAAGCTCACAAAACACCGGGACTGTGGCCCTGCTTTGCTTTGTGGACACCTGTTCTCTCCTGATATTGAGCTGAGTGAGACTAGCTGTCTCTCTCCACCCCTGTGGTGGGGGTGGTGATGGACTCGCCTTGGCCCTCCTGCACCTGCCCAGAGCCTGGCACAGGGAAAGTCCAAGATTGGTGGCACGACCAGTCCCTGATGCCCAGGAGGTCCTGGGTAATGCCTGCTGTCCCAGCATAATTAATGATAGTGCCCCTTTCACACTCAGAAGTGTCCTGGATTGGACAATACATTATATGGCCACCCTGAACGTCATGAAGCAGTAACTGGCCAGGTGAATCGATAAATGAGCAAACAGATGATCTCAGTCAGGCGCTGAGTTCTGCACTTACGTAGTACACGCATCTGCTCCGTGGTGGGGGTATCAGTGTCTCTGATGAGAAAATTTGTTGATGAGAAAATTGATGCTTCGAGAGGCTAGCCAATGTGTCCAAAACACACTTTGTAACGGGGCTTGCTCCGTGTTGCTAAGCACGAGGGAGTGGAGGAATAAATGAACCGAGTCAGCTGGGTCTCACTCTGGTCGTATTTCTCTCCCAGGCATCCAGGTAACCCCTAAATTTGGGGAGACAAGGGAGGGGACCCAAGCACCCTTCCTGAAGCTCCTGGCACCTGTGGCCAAGGTGCATGTCCTCCTCTAGGCTTTAGGCCCTGTCTGCATGCCCAGCAGGGCTGGCTGCTCTTAAAGCAGATAGAGGCAAGGGGCTCCTTGGATTTAGGGCTGATGATGTCATCTGCCCATCAACCCCAAATCCCAATTTGAGGCAAATGCTCCAAAGGAAGAGACAGGCATTGGCTGTGGCTTCCTCGGCCTTGCCCCTGGTTTGCTGGGAAGGGGGATAATTTTTCCAAGCACCAGGACACGCTAGGCTTGTCTTGAGGGTGGGGTGGGGAGGAAGAGGGCAGGAGCAGGGCACCAGAGAAGGTTTGATCAGTTTTCTTTGAGAAGGGGCTCGCAGAGGTCTGGGCACTGCCACTCCCAACCCCCAGCCCCAAAGCAGCCTCCATACCAGGAGTGGAAGCGGCAACACGTGTGAGCCCCGCATGGCCCAGCGCTTCGGGCTGCGGGCTCTGAGCCAAGGTGCTCACGCAGACTCCTGGGGCAGATGGCCATTTGACCCCACACATTCTGCCTGAAGCTGGTTGCCAAATATCACAACCCCTGCTCTGCAATCAGCCTCCTAGAACTGGGCTGGGGCCAAGAGGTCTTGGCAGAAACCCAACCTTGGAGCTAATCAGACCAGGGTCCAAAGCTGGGCTCTGCCACCTCCTAGCAGCATGGCCTTAAATAAGTCACTTCACCTCTCAGAGCCTCAGTTTCCTCATCCAGAAATCATAGTGATAACATCTTTCTCAGAGGGTTATGTTTCACACTGGGAAGACAGCAAGCTAGCGTGTAGCTGGAAATATTAACACCAACTGTTTATGGAGCTCATAGCTTGGCATTGTACATTTTCCATACATCATCTCATTTAACTATCCCAGCCTGCTATGGGGGGTGGTGCCAGCGTCATCTCCCACACAGCTGGGTATTTACCTCAGTTTTCCCACCTAAGATAAAAGTCACAGAGAGGTAAAGTGCCTTGCCCAAGGTCACACAGCCGGGACATAGGGAAGCTGCAATTCATAATAGTTATTCAGATACATTTAGCTGGCAAGGCTAGCCCCAGAGTCTTGCTGGGATCCAGAAAACAATACTCCAAAATGAAGGCCTCAGAAATAAAAGTTTTTCTCTGACCTTCTCCTGCCCTCCTATCTCTCAGTCCCATTCTCCCCTGAGGCCAGTCATAAAAACTGGAATCTCTCTTCCCCAAGGAGGGTCATAGAAACCAGAACTCCCTTCCCCAAAGCGAGCTATAAAACCTTAAAATATTACTCTAACTTTTCCTCTCCCTTTCTATGTAAAAACCGGCCATAAAGAAATCATCTGTCCTGCCTTTTTTTTTTTTTTTGAGACAGAGTCTCACTCTGTTGCCCGGGCTAGAGTGAGTGCCGTGGCATCAGCCTCGCTCACAGCAACCTCAAACTCCTGGGCTCGAGCAATCCTCCTGCCTCAGCCTCCCGAGTAGCTGGGACTACAGGCATGCGCCACCATGCCCGGCTCATTTTTTCTATGTATTTTTAGTTGGCCAATTAATTGCTTTCTATTTATAGTAGAGACGGGGTCTCACTCTTGCTCAGGCTGGTTTCGAACTCCTGAGCTCGAGCAATCCGCCCGCCTCGGCCTCCCAGAGAGCTAGGATTACAGGCGTGAGCCACCACACCCGGCCTGTCCTGCCTTTTTGACTGTGGGTCATAAGACCCCGGTTCCAGATTGGGCCCTGCCCCACACCCGGCAGGAAGGAATGCTGCTCAGGAGGCAGGGAAGAATCCAGAAAGGCAGGCCTTGCTGGGTTTTCCCACTCAGTCCATCAGCATCGGACGTGCCCTTTCTGTCCAGTCATATTTCTACACGACTGTCAATACTGTGCTGAACCTAAGCATAAAAACGGACAATTTCCCCTCCATCTCTGGGTCTTCATTCTGAAAGCCCCCGTGGACACGCTAAATAAATGTGTGCCTTTCCTCCAATTAATCTGCCTTTCGTGAGTTGCTTTTTCAGAGGGAGCGTTCCCTTCGCCCCACAGTCTCGTCTGTAGAATAAGTGTAATAATCCCACGAGCCACTTCCCACTACTGGCAAGTCTCATACTACAGGCCTTTATTTAAAGAAAAAATAAATCCCTCATTTGCAGCATTTTCCGATTTCTGTGGTGCAAAATACTCCCACCATGGCTGATAGAAAGCTACCAACGACTACCTTGCAATTCCCAAATATTTAACCAGCAGCTCTTATTTAACAATCAGCTCTTCCCAGCCAATGCAAACAAGCTCTAGCATAACAGTCGTCCTATCTCTGCCCCTCCTAGCCCCTCTAAAGGGATAACCCTGATCTCAGAGCCTTAAGATTCAATTTTCCTTTGCCAGGCAAGAAGGCAGGCGGCCAGTACTGACTGCCCTCCCTGTGCCAGGAACTATGCTGTTTCATTCCAACCTGGGACCCCTTTTAATCTTAACAACTCATCAGTGAAGGTATTTGTGATCTGCATTTAACAGATGGGAAAACTCAGGCTCAAAAAGATAACACTGGCCAAGGTCACCTAGAAAGGAAACCTCGGGAGTTAGGACTCACACCTGGGTCTGCCTGACAAGCCTCTTCACGATGAAGCACGCTGAGTCAGTTTCCCCATCTGTAGGAGAAGGAATTGGACAAATTAATTTCTAACCATCCTTTTGGGCCTAATGAGCCACAATTTTAAAATTCCAAGAGTGTGGTGGGGTGGGGGCTTACATCAATGGAATGAATAAATCCCCCAAGGAAGAATTTCATACCTTACCAGGGAGAGGCGTGCAGGAGGGCGCAGGTAACGTGATGCTGGGGAACCTACCTGGATTCAAACCTCAGCACCTCAACTTCCTGGCTGTGTGACCCTGGGCCAGTAGCTTCACCTCTCTGGTTGATTTTGGTGGTGCTGGTAGCCTGCCCTGTTGTTCTAGAAGCCTAAAAGGGCAAGGAAGGGTCCCCAGCATGAAAACCTTTGCACCTGGTAGACGTGGCAAAAGTTCTTCTCCCTTGACAAACCATCCTGAGCTCATTCCTTTTCCAGACCTATCTCCCTATGTGAGTTTAGCAAAAGCCAGAGCTTTTTGCTCCCTGGCCGAGAAGCCCCGAGCAGCTGAAAGGGGAGGGGGAGGCCTGTGGTTTCTGTTTTCAGCGGCAGAAGCCAAGCCCCTCCCTGTCCCCCTCCATCTGGGCCCATCTCCCTCAGGCCTGCACCGGTTAGCTGGTCGGCTCAGGTTTCCGAAGGCCTGTGTTCCCAGAGGGGGCATTAAGGATGGAAGAATGCAGGCCCTGCCTGTGACGTGTGAGGGGCTGTGCAGAGAAGCGGTCTGGGGGAGCCCCCCCACCTGCCAGCTGCATCCCAGCCCAGCCCCCGCTGGAGAGCAAGAGAAAGGAAGCGGAAAGGAAAGCGATCCAGCAGGCTCTCAGAGGACTTCCTGCACTCCTAGGTTAAGAATTCATGTGGGGGGGAGGGGGGGAGGCAAGGGAGGCAGAGCTATTTGGAGAGTGCGAAGGCGAAGGCGGTGGTTAGTTGGGGCCTCGAAACCCCCGTGCACCAGGTCCAGTGGGAGGGCACTTGTGGGTATAGATGGCCAGGCATGGATGTTTACTGAGCAGCTACTGCCTTCTAGGCATCCTAAGAGCCCTTTTACCTATGTAACCCAGCTATAAGGGGGCCTTCCTGCTCCCAGTCTCTGCAGGAAGTTACAAACAAGAAAATAATGAAGCAACCAACCAGTAAGCAGAGGCGTGGGATTACAAAAGATTATCCAACCCAATCCAACTCCCAACTGCTGCAGAGCAAAGCAGCTCCTTACTGAGGTTCTTTTGGGACACTGGAGAGGGGGCTAATCAGTTTCCTTTGAGGGTTTTGTTGCTGTTGTTGAGACAGAGTCTCACTCTGTTGCCCTGGGCAGAGTGCAGTAGTCATTATAGTTCACAGCAACCTCCAACTCCTGGGCCCAAGAGATCCTCCTGCCTCAGCCTCCCAGGTAGCTGGGACTACAGGTGTGCACCACAACACCTGGCTGGGTTTTTTTCTTTTTGGTAGGGACGGGGTCTCGCTCTTGCTCGGGCTGGTCTCCAACTCCTGAGCTCAAGCGATCCTCCTGCCTCTGCCTCCCAGAGCGCTAGGATTACAGGCGTGAGCCACCGCCTGGCCGAGGGGGCTAATCAGTACATTCCACAGGAACCTCCCCAAAGCCTGCCTGAGACACCACGGCCTCTTTCCAAAGGCTGCGCCCCCCGCACCTGCGCTCATCTCTCCTCGACTGCGTCCCCACCTCTGTCTCTCTGCCTGGATTTCTGAGTCTCTGCTCATCACTGGGATGTCATAAACTCTGGCTTTCTCAGGACAGCCCAGGTTTATGGCTATTTACTATGAACGGTGCCCCTTTCGTGCCTAAAAGTGTCCTGGGAGAACCCTAAATGACACGGTCTCCCTCCTAACTCACCACTGACCTCTGGTTTCTGCCAAAGCCCTGCCGCTGAGCAGGCCAGCAAGCAAAGGACACTCTCAGAAGGCGAGGGAGGCAGCAAGGCTCTCCTACCGCCACCATGCAGTGCTGACCTCGCCAAGCAATTCAATTCCCCGTTCTGCAGATGAGCAGACGAACGCCCAGCGCCTAGCACCTGCTCCGAGTCAAACATCCAGTACGTTCCAAAGCTGAGATTCAAACTCAGCTCTGCCGGAGTCTGAAGTCCTCGCCTTTCCCATGATGCTGGGTCAGGAGAGGGTCAGCTTGGGACGCCCAGCATTTGCAAGGGAGAAATCAGCAGGCTCCCCCGTGCTGCATGTGGAGACCCTGAGGCCCAGAGAGGGTCTGTGCCTTACTCAAGGTCACACAGTGCATCAGCAGCAGAGCTTGTGTTAGAACCTTATTCTCAAAACGTCCCTGAGTTTTTCCTGAGCAGACCAGAAGCCTCAGGGCCACTCCGGGGGCAGGACGTGAAGCCAGGGTCACTAGTGAGTGTATCCACCTCCCGCTGTGCTGGTCCTGCCCATACGTCTGAGTTTCTGCCTTAATTTTCCTGCCCAGCAGACTCTCTAGAGCCCCTTGACGCTCTAGAACCTCTCTTCCTGGCCCACCCCCACCAGCCCCTCTCCCAAGAACGTGCAGCCTGGGCCCAGACCCCTAGTGGGGGCCCCAAGTAGATGTCGTGGGCCCAGGAGAGGAGTAGTGTCCAGACCTTGGAGACTCCCACTGCAGTGCCCGTTCATCTGAGTCACCAGTGTAGAATGCCACATCAGAGAGGTCCTAACTGTGTTACCCAAGCTTAGTGGCACCCAAGACCCTCTCTGCTCTCATCTACCCCTGCCCCCTTCCTATGCTCCAGCCATACTGTTCCGAGTGTTCCATGCTTCTTCTGGTCACGAGGATTGAGCACATGCTGTTCCCTCTGTCTAGAGTGCCAGTTCTTCCCCTGTCAGAAGAAGTCCTAATTCATCTGTCAGGACCAAAATCAGATGCCCCTTCCCAGGGCATTAATAATCAGCTGGTAGACAGTGAGGAGTCCTTTGGATTGTTTACAGCCAATGTCCTTTCTGATTGGTCAGTGACTGTGACAAACAGGTTGTTAAAGAGTTAGACTCTCGCCCCAGCCTCTCCTCCTGTGAAGTCTTCCCTGACCCCAGGCAGGGTCCTCTTTCTCTCCCCAGGGTCCCGTGTGCATCCTCTGCCGTAGCCTCTCCCCTGAGCTGCCCCTGCCTGCCTCCCTAAACCGTGAGCTCCCGAAGGGCAGGGACCCTGGCCGGTCCAACATGGCGTCTCCCCAGGGCCAAGCCAGTGCCCAGGCTAGAGCACTAGCACTTTGGGCACAGGGTCTACTCCTTGGAAGGGGGCTTCTAGAAACTGAGGCAATGCTGGGAAACTTCATGATAACTCCCTTTCCTTGATGGGAGGTGCTTCCCGTGGGCTGTCATATCACCATGCGCCCTCATAGCAGCTCGTCCCTTCCATCTGATAATTATCAGTCCCGTTTTACAGTAGGAGAAACCAAGGCGCTAAGAGGTGAGGGACATTGGCCAAGGTCACACAGCAACTAAGGGATGGGAACTAGGATTGGAACCCAGGTCTAAATCTGAAGTTCCTGCTCTTTCCACGCAGTCTCTTTGAACCCCAGGCAGCTGTGTTTGGGCAAGCAAGGACAGTCTTAGCTTAGGGGACTCTCCCAGGCCTGCCAGACCCCTGCCCAGGACAGAGAGGGGGGTCGGGCAATGAAGATAGGTTCTTCCGTCCACATGCAGGGGCCAGGAGGGCTGCACAGGAGGGGTCGACCCTTTGCCCCGAGCCCCACTTCTCCAAATCAGTCTTGGCCTTTAGCTACCATTGGTGTAAATTCCAGATAAGAATAGTAGGAATTCGTTTTGCAAGAGATGTGGGATTTTCCAAGACAAACCAAAAAGAGGAGACATAAATGTCCCCACCCCCCACAGGGTCACATAAGCACTGCCCACTGAGAATGTCCTTTCTGACCCAGGGACCACCCACATGCCGGCCCGTTGGTTGCTCTCAAGGGGACTTCGAGGTGGCTTGGTGGAGCCAGCTTAAGCCTTGAGCTGTGAGATCAGGGTTCAAATCCTGAACTCGGTGCTTAACTTGCTCTGTGACCTTGGCAGGCCACTTTACCTTTTCTACCCTTGTGGGCTTTGTCGTAAATGAAGGGATTGCTGGGAAAATTAAATGGGACAGTAAGCGCCAAGTACCTGGTGCGGGGTTAATGTTCCCTCCACAAATGTGGGCTGAATAAGAGTCTAGAACAACCCTGTCCCTTCAGAGAAAGTCCCTGCTCCCCTCCCTGCCAATCTTAGTAACCTACGAATTCCCCAGGTCAGAGCACCGCGTCTTCTTGCCTTAATACCATCAGTGTAACCTTCGGGCTCGTGGGCGGGGAAAGCACAGGTCGCCCTTTCCTCTGCAGTCCGGAGCTTTCTCCCTCTAAGCCCACGTGGGAGGCCCTGGGCTTCTTTTAGATGAGATGATTGCTCAGGAGAAAGTCCCTGTACCCTGAAAACCCTAGAAACCTGAGTCCCGCCACCTTCACCTCCATGTGGTTTGGACTCACACTCTTCAGACCTTGGCTGAGCTACAAACCCAATACCTGAACATTCTAATTTATTGAACACAAAAGTCCCACCTGAGTCATGCAGTGCTGCCTTCCTGTACCTAGTCAGCTCCCCACGTGCGTTGTAAATGGGGCTCCCTTTGTAGAATCTCAAACTCTGCACGTCTCAGACACCTCTTAGAGCCAACTCCGGGACAGTCTCCCTGAAGTCCCACCACGCGCCAGGAGCTGCCCGAGCAGGCATTTCCAGGGGAAGATTCTACTCTGTCCTTCATAGATCACAAGGCCAGCTCACACCCAGAGTCTCACCTGCGACAGAAGGGAGAAGCTTGATTGTCCTCATTCTCCAGTCTGGGAAACTGAGGCCCGCAGGGTGGAGGAGGCTCACCTCGGCTCCCGCACAGAGTCAGGACAGAGCAGGACTGGAGTGAGCTCTCCTGTGTCCCTGTGCTCGCTCCGATCTTAAGGCAGAGTTTGTGACCTTTCCCGCAGCTCAGAAAGAGACCCCCTGTGGTTTCTCTCATCCTGGCTCCCTGCAACAACAGTGTGACATCCCAGCTCCTGAGAGTGACATCCAGGGGTCTCCCGTGCTGGCCTCTGTTGACTTCTCAGTGCCCACGCCACATTCTCCTTGTGCTGTAGCCCCACAGGACACCCTTCCAGGCCCCCAAATGTGACCTAGAATTGTTGCCCAGGTCAACCCCTCTGCCTCAAAGCTGCTAATGAGCTTGGGCATGGTGGTGGCGTGGCCACAAGAGTTATAAATGGGAGAGTGTGCACGGGGGCCAGGCTAGGATGAGACAAGCCAGAAGCCCATGGTGCAAAGTGTAAGCAGACGATTCCTCAAGAAACTGAACATAGAGTTACCATCCGACCCAGCAACTCCACTCCCAGGATATCCCCAAAGAATTGAAAACAGGTGTTCTAATAAAAGCTTGAACACGAATGTTCACAGTGGCATTATTTATAATAGCCGGAAGGTGGAAACAATTCAACAGACGAATGGATGAATAAAATGTGGTCTGTCCATACAGTGGAATATTATTTGGCCATCAAAAAGAATGAAGTGCTGACACATGCTGCAACATGGATGGACCTCGAACACATCATCGTAAGTGAAAAAAGCCAGTCACAGAAGACCACATGGCGTATGATTCCACACATATAAACTGTCTAGAATAGGGAAGCTATAGAGACAACAGGCAGATGAGTGGTTGCCAGGGGCTGGGGCGGGGGACAAGGGGAGCGACTACTAAGGAGTACAGGGTTTTCTTTTGGGTGATGAAAATGTCTTGGAACTAGATGGATGTGATAGTTCCACAACATGGTAAATATGCCAAACCGTGCACTTTAAAATGACGGAATCGGCAAATTTTATGTCCTGTGTATTTCACCATGGGGGGAGGGGGGGCGGAAACACAGGGAGCACTCACTTCCAGGACCCACCGCACTTGCACGCCCGGGGTGGGCACCGCTTTGTGTTTTGCGCCCTGGGCGCCTCACTCACGCCTCCCTAAGCCGGGTCCTGGCGCCCGCAGCCTGCCCTGTGGGTACGGAGACTCGCTGTCTGCCCGGTGTCTTTCCCTGCACCCGCCACCCTCCAGGGGAACCGTTTCTCTGGCGTTCGGGTCGGACGAAGCGCAGGGACATTTGAGGGGAAAAGGCAGAGAGAGGGGAACTGGGGACAGGAACTGCTGGGGAACAACCAAGAAATACTTGCTGGGGAGAAAGACTATGGAGATAAGGAGTGGAGAGCGAGCGGAAAGAAAAGAATAGCCAGGCTCAATTTTTGTGTTTTTTTAGAAAACCAGGTTTATCGAGACATAATTCACATACCACACCATTTACCCACTTTCAGTGCACAGTTGAGCGGGGTTATGGGGCGTGTGTACAGTCACAGATATGTGCAGCCAGCACCACGGTCAGTTTTAGGATGTTTCCATCACCACAGGAGAAATCACCCCTCCCTCACCAGCCCTAAGCAGCCACTAATCTGCTTTCTCTCTCTCCGGACTTGCCCATTCTGGAAATTTCATATAGATGGAATCAGATAATCATGCGGTCGTTTGTGACTGACTAATTTCACTTGGCATAACGTTTTCAAAGTTCATCCATTAACTAAATTAAAAACTGCCACACCATTTTCCAACGCGGTTGTACAATTTTGTATTCCTGCCAGCAATGTATGCTCTGATTGCTCTACGTCCTCATCGGCACTTGGTATTGTCAGAATTTCACACTTTAGCCATTCTGTAGCTGCGGAGTGCTAGGGCCTTGCAGCTTGAATTTGCATTTCCCTAGTGAATAACGACCTTGAACATTTTATGCCCTTATTCGCCGCCCCTGTGTCTTTTTTGAAGTGTCTCTTCAAGGCTCTTGCCTATTTTATTATCAGGTAGTTTGTCTTCTTATTATTGAACTATGAGTTATTTTTAAATTCTGGATACCAGTTATTTATCAGACATCTTCTCCCAGTCTTTTGCTTCTCTTTTTATTTTCCTAACTTGTGACTTTCATAAAGCAGAAGTGTTAAATGTTGAAGTCCAATTTATCAATTTTGTCTTTTATGGTTTATGCTATTTGCATCCTGTCTAAGAATCTTTATCAAAGTCACAAAGATATTTTCCTAGATCACCTCTTAGCAGTCTTATCATTTCATATCTTACATGTAAGTCGATGAGCCATTTGAGCTTTTATACATTGGGAGAGGTAAGGGTCGAGGTTCTCTCATTTGGATATGGATGTCTGATTGTTTCTGCACCATTTGCTAAAAAGACTATTCTTTCTCCATTCAATTACTTTGGTCCCTTTGTCAAAAATCAACTGGCCGAATGTGTATCGGTCTATTTCTAGACTCTACTGTGCTCCATTGATCCATAGGTCTAATCTTCTGCTATCACCACACTGTCTTGCTTACGGCAGCTTTGTAGTAAGTCTTGAAATAAGGTAGTGTGAGTCTTCGATTTCATCTTTTTTAAAAATTGTTTCGGTTAAGTCTGGCTCAGAACGTGCAGTGAGGCCCGGACAGACAGCACCTCCAGCGAGCACTGCCCACAGCCTCGGAGAAGGGCCTGGAGCTCAGCTTTCTCCGGAAGATGTGGGGAACATGTTACCAGGGCTCTTCAGCAGCCTCTAAACCACTTCTTGGCTGCATAAATTCCCTGGCCACCTGGGCACGGAGACGCTCCGGCTCCACCAGCCCACGCAGAAGCCTGAACTCATGTAATTAGACATAATGACACATGGTGGGAGCTTCCAGAATCTCATGCTCTAATAACACACTCGCCTCCCAGCCCTTCTCAGAGGCCAGCGGGGCTCTAATTAGGTCTGGCGCCAGCAGGTGGGAGAACCAAGGGGCGAGGGAGCAGGAGAGAACCCTGCCGCTGGAGGGTGTCAACCTGTGCACCAAGTCCAGCTGGGTTGCTTTTTGACTACGAGGCTCTGGACAAGTCAATTCACTTCTTCAAGCCTTCATTTTCTTATCTGTAAAATGGGGTTATGAATTTACACCACGAAGGGCTGTTGTAAGGAATGTGAGTCCTCTCCTCCAGGGAGGCTGCCAGGAGGCCAGAGGTAGGTCTGGGTGAAGCCCTAGACCAGGGACAGGGGCTTGAGGAGGGGCCTTGAGCAGGTGCAGGGGAAGCTGCCAAACCTTCAAAGGCCAATTTTGCAAAAGGTAGTTCTCCGAAAGCTCATTGAAGGGTCACTGCCTCATATTACCAAATTGACTGATTTTCCAAAAACTTGTTTAAGAAATATTCTTTTTATGTTTGATGTACATTCTTCTAATGGCTAGATCCCCTTCATAGCAGTGTTTTAAGGACTATTCAGTTTGTCCAAAGCTAAGGGTCATACATATTTGTTCTTCTAGTGCATTCATTCTTCTTAAATAACATCCTATGAATATGTTTTTCAAAGCATCACATGGAAATTTTTTGGTTTAGACTGATTTTTTTTTAAAAATCTATGAAAAATTAATTTTCTGCTTTACCAGAGCTTTAGCTTTTAGGGGATTCTTATGCAGATTTTGTTAAATAGTCAACTCAACAAATTGTCCAAATTTATAGCTTAGCTCAAAATATATTTGTTTTAGTTATATTTTTATATTTTGATTTTATTAAAGTTTCACATGCACTTTGTTCTGCCAGGCTTGTAATGAAAAACAGCCATCTCCTAATTTGTCTTTGCCCCCAACCCTCAGCCCTCAGAGGCAACTGCTTTTTAATAAGAAACAAGTTTCTTTCTTATTTACCTTCATGCTTCTAAATAACATGCGTATACTATTATTTCTTGATGTTCAGTTTCAGATATAATCTACTGTCTTCCTATGTTGGAAGATTAGAATTTCCTTCACATACAACCCTGTCCCTGCTTCTTCTGGTATCATCTCCTTATATGATCATATCGTCATTTTTGGTTAGATGTTTATTTTGTGACCATGTAAACATTGTTGATAGCCCAGCCATATAGAGTACTATGATTACATTTATTTTGTTGTATGACTTTCTGTTAATTCTCTTGGTTTTTAAATTTTTTATTAAAAAATTATTTTTTAGAGATGAGGGTCTAGCCATGTTGTCCAGTCTGGACTTGAACTCCTGGGGTCAAGTGATCCTCCTGCCTCAGCCTCCTGAGTAGCTGGAGCTACAGTCATGTGCCACAATGCCTGGCTCGATTTCCTGATTTTTTTTGCTTGCTTGGTTTCTAGGCACCCACCCCAATTTACCTTAAACCCTCCAACAGAGGTGAGTTCATCAGGTAACCCTCTGCTTCCTTTTTTTCTTGAAGATATCCATCTGGGAGCCTCTTTTAATACTTCACAAAATTGTGCTACATGGGGTTAGAAAATAATGTTATTTTAAAATATTTCAAATTATAGAAAATATGCAAGAACCGTACAAAGAACTCCATATGCCCTTCATCCAGACACCCCTTCAAATTTCACCAGTCACCCAATGATGTCACTTAGGAGACCCCAACCTAGCTCATGTGTTATGTTTCTCTCGTCTCCTAGAGTCTAGAATTATTCCTCTGTCTTGCCTCGTGTTCCACACTCTTGATGGTTTGGAAGATAACAGGACAGTCATTTTGTAGAATGTTCTCTCATGATTATGCCCACATTGTGCACCTTGGGCAGGATTACTTCAGAAGTGATGCTGTGTGTTCTTGTTAGGTCCTATCCGAGGTTGATTTGTTAACACTGGTGCTGTTAACTTTGGGCAACTGATCATTTATCAGGTTTCACCATTGTCAAGTTACTTTGTTACTTTTGTAAGTAATAAGTATCTTTGGTGGAGATTCTTTAGCACTAAGTAAATATCCTGTTCTGGCTCCATTTACATCGCTGGTTTTAACCTGCTTTCACTGATGTTGCTTACCTGGAACACTATTATCATACTTGCCAAAAGGTGATTTCTTTCTTTATTTTTTATTTGGTATTCTAATGTAAGGAAAGCTTTCTCTTCTGCCCAGTTATTTATTCATTTGTTTGTTTACTGCAGTGTAGATTCATGGATTCCTATTTCATTCACTGGGTTACAATCCATTGCCATCATTATTTATTTTGATTTTTAAATTAGACCAGATTTGGCCAGAAGAACCCCCTTCCAGCTGGCTCCTGTGTCCCTTTGATATGTCCCCATTATTCTTTGAATACTTCTTTACCCTCTGTCTCAACAAGATGTTCCAAACTCATCTTGTACTTCCTCTGCCTCGGCCTGGGAATCAGCCATTTCTGCAAATGGTATTTTGAAGACAAGATCTCGGGGCTGGGTGAGCTCTTTGCTACTGGAACATTGCTGCTTCCAGACCTTCTTGCTGAACCGAGCTGGGGAATGCACACACACACCATATACACATATATCAAATATGTATATATGTTTACATTCACATACCGTATGCATATACACATGTGTACACATGCGTATATACATGCATATACTCACATACCCCTTTCTATCTATGTTCCCTCTCTGTCTCTCTGCAAACACATATACACACTTAAACCCTGTGTTCTCACTGATAGCTCCAGTGCCAGTCCAACACCACAGGTTCTTCCGTTTCCTCCCTTCCTCATCAGGGAGAAACCCAGGCTCACTCTGTCCACGAGAGGTTCTCCCCCTGCCCCCTCCTCTGTGTGTACCCGTCTCTGACCCGCAGGCCCAACCTGCAAGGGCCACTGTTACCACCTACTCACACCTGCCTAATGATTTTGTCTGGATGAACTGACCAAGGAAGACAAGCAGGAAGGAAGGAAAGAAGGGAGAGGCGGAGGAGGCCAGGAAGGCAGGCATAGGATGGTTTTTAATGCTTTAGAAGATTCCTGGGATTTTCAGGATTGTTCATTTTGTCTCTACCCCACCTCCCTGATGCTGCTGCTAGCGGGAACCTGCGTAAAGACCGCTGGGGAGAGCCGGCCACAGCCCAGTCCGAAGACCCCAGGTCCTGACGTCCCGTGGCCCTTGAATGTCTTGCCAATTCATCTCATGCACATTGTTGGAAATTTCACAAATATATTTATTTATTACTAATATTTTTTGGAGACAGGGTCTCATTCTGTTGCCTGGGCTGGAGTGCAGTGGCATCATCATAGCTCACTGCAACCTCCAACTCCTGGGCTCAAGCGATCCTCCCGCCTCAGCCTCCCAAAGTGCTAGGATTACAGGTGTGACCCACCACACCCAGCCGAGAAATTGCACAAATTAAAAAAATTATTTTAAGTTGGTGTAGATTTGCTAAACTCAATGAGCTGGTGATACGGCAGAGTGATCTTTGATTAACCGACTCAGCCATGGTGGGCATGGGGTGAGAAGGGTGGTCCCTACTCATGGGCTCTGGGATCCCTTCCTTCTGCACCCAGAGTAGCTCTGCTCGTTTGCATTAGAACTGTGAGGCTTCGGTGCGATCTTTCTTTTGACAAAGGGTTTAGCAAAAAGACTGAGCCTGAGTGCCAGTGCTGCCTGGCCTCCAGCTTGTGGGGTGACCCTGGGCAAGTCCCCTGCCTTCCCTTGGCTTCAGTTTCCCATCCGGGACAGGAGAGGTTGGGTTCTAGGCTTTGTGCATCTCAGTGTTGGGCATGCAGCACACATAGCTGGGGACAGGGGGGGGTCCTCCTTGGCCACCAGTTCCCTAGGTAGGGGAAGGAGGAGCCACCTTCCCCACCCTCTCCCAGAGAAGCAGGTTGCTGGCTGGGCCTGGGCCTGCAGCCAAGGGGAAGCTGGAGACCATAAACCCGCATCACCCGGGCTGAGGCGGGTTGTGCAACTTCCGCCCAGCACCTGCAAACAAGACTTCGGCCTCCGGACTTTGAGCTCTGGGCAGTCTTCTCCCCTCCCCTGGGACCCAAGCCACCTAGTGTAGGGACGGGGCTGGGGGTGGGCTGGGTGTTCTCTTAGTCCCAAGGATAGCCAGGTGGCTCCAGTTCCCTTGAGGAGTGTCCCACCATGCAGGGGTCGGAGCACATGGCTGTGGGGGTCTGTGGAGGAGACTGGGCAAGGGGGGCGGTGGGTGGGTGGGTGACAGTGAGTGCACCTGCGTCCGCACGCAGACAGGCAGCACATGTGAGCCGTGTGGGAGGGCACAGGCAGGAGGCTGTGCGTGCAGGAGTGATCCCGGAGGGTTGTCGGGATGCTGCTCTGTGTCCGGGTGGGGGAAACACACAAGCTGTGTGGGTGTCACATGTGTCCTTGTGTGCGAGGACACCTTGGTGAACTGATGCATGTATGTCAGCTGTTCGCGTGCATGCATGTCATGGGACATGTAGCACAGTGCACACAGGTGAGATTGCGCACATGGGTGGGCTTCTGTGGGGCACGTGTGTGGCTCTGATTGTGTACTGATGAGTGTGGGTATAAATCCATGCGTGTGTGCACAGTGGCGGTGCACATGTCTACCATTGGGGGTACACATGGACGTGAACGTTTATGTAGGTGTGAGCCCCGAATGCTGAGCCAGCGGTCTCTGTGGCAGTATGATGGCTTGTAAACGTGTAAGATCTCTTTAGTACATGTGAGTACAGGTAACATGGCTGTACACCCACGTGCTGGTGTGGGACACATGTCCCTGCAGCCTTGGCTTCACCCCCATCCCTCCCTGCCAACCTGCCAATGACCCTCATGCTTCCAGCAAGTCTCTGCCTGAACCTCAGTTTCCCCACCTGAAGCACGGAGGGTGAGGTTGGCCTGAATGAGTTCTTGGGCTCCTCCTACCTTTGTGGTGGCTTGGGTACAGCACCCCAAAGAACATGCAAATATGGGGAAATCGAGAGCCCAGAAAGCCTAGAAATGACCTAGGTCCCTGGGTTAGGGGCAGGAAGCTTTGATGTGACAGACAAAGCCAGGGACCTAGATCCTGGGATGAGGCAGACCCAGGAAGGTCCTCCCATCTGCCCAGTCCCTGCTGTGGTCTGGAGGCAGGGGACTAGCTGGTGTGACCTCTGCCCAGGGCCTGGAAGGGCAGATGGGAGTGGTGAGGCCAAGGCGGGAGGACCTCTGTGAACAGCCCCTGAAAGGAGTCCCAGTGACCCTGGGTGGGAGGCAGCACCGCCCCTCTGCTCACTGAGAGGGGTCTGCCCCTCCTTTGCTCCTCAGGAGCAGGCCGCTGGGGAAGCTGCCTGGCACGAAACAGGCCTTCGTTCCCCTTAAGGCTGGTTTCAAAATTCAAAGCTTGGGCCTGAGACTCAGAAGCTGCTGAACGCCTACTCTGTGCCAGGCTCTTTGCTGGCATGGCAGGAGCGGGTCCTCCACCCTCTTCACTGCTCTCCTCTCCCCTGACTCTCAACAGCTTTGCCCACGCTTTGTGCGGATGATTCTTTGGGAAGGGCAAAGTAAAGAGAGCATAGCATCTATAGTAATGACACTCAGTCTATGCCACAAGAGACAGTCAGTGTTAGCATGAGGAAGCTCTGTCTGTCTTGAAGTTCATTGCAAAGCGCTAGAAGGAACTAGAGCCTCCTCCAGTCAGTTGCATGTGACCTTGGGGGTCTGACCTTGGGGATGGAAAAAAGGGAGGACATTCTAAGGCAGAAGAAAAGTCTAGATGGCTGCTGTAAGAGTCAGCCAGTCAG
This sequence comes from Cheirogaleus medius, assembly GCA_008086735.1. NCBI lineage: Eukaryota > Metazoa > Chordata > Mammalia > Primates > Cheirogaleidae > Cheirogaleus > Cheirogaleus medius. The sequence continues at coordinate 3,939,685 of VBSM01003204.1, forward strand.
AAAACCAGAAACCACTCCAGGTATTTCAAACAGAGGAAATTTAACATAGGGACTTGGTTACACGGAAGAGGGAATTGCTGAAAATCCAAACAGCAAATGCTGAGGCAGTTCATCACTCAGCAATGGCAGAAGTTGCTGCCACGCCAGGGCTGGACAGACAAAGCAGGAGGGGGTGACACTGCCCCGGGATAGCTTGAACCATGGCAGGAGCCACATGGGGGAGTTGAAACCGCAGGTGAAAGGGTGGTTCTACAGAAGCTGAAGACACAGAAGACAGCAGCCCGTGCTGGGAAAACGACGCAGAGAGGGAGGGGGGAACACCCTGGCACCTCCCCTCCTCCTACTCCCCAATTTCTGCCAGCTCTTCCCATTGACCCAACCTAGCAGAACGCCAGTTGGCAACGGAGCCTGGGAAAAGCCATCTGCAGGAGAAGGGCAGCCGTACAGCAGACAGACAGGAATGCCCAGCACACTTACCCACGATGCGCACTCCAGGGGCTGAGAACGTGTTGGGAAAAGCAAAGAAACACTTGGCAGTGTCCCCAGGACTCTGTGGATGTGACTGACTTTGGACCAGAGTCTGAGGAACTGAGCACACATACCCTTGCAGTGCCACACGCTCCCCTAGTGTGGCTTCATGTCGTCGCCACCACAGCCCGGCAAATTTAGGACGAGGCTCTCTCCCCATGCTGCAGTTGAGGGAACCGAGGCTTTAGGAAGGGAAGTGGCTTCTCCAAGCCCTCTGGAAAATGGCAGAGCGAGGCCCAAACCCAGGCTGGTTTGACTCCAGGGCCCCCAGGCCTGGAAAAGGTGCTAAGTCTGGTGTCAGGTGTTGCAAATGGGAGCAGGTGCTGATTATGCTTATCTGGCTTGGAGGCCCGGGGGGAAAATTCTGAGAAGGAGAGAGGCTTTGGGCCCAGCTGAGGCTGGCTGGGGAGAGAACAGTTGACGGTAAAATGGAGGACCGTCCTGTAATGGTCATGGGCAGGACTTTGGAGCTCAACAGGTTGGCTCAAATCAGCTCTGCCACTTACTAATTGGGAGACTTGATCCCTGTGTGCCACCATTTCCTCATCTGTAAAATGGGAGCAGTAACAATAGTAGAACCTGCTTCTTAGAATGATGTGAGAACCAAGGGATCGTTGTGAGCATCTGCTAGGAGTGTTGTCGAGGCCTCGCTCTGCACCAGCACTCTACCAAACACTTCACATACGGTATCGTATTCAATCCTGCAAAGCAAAATGTGTTATTTTGATTCCCATTTTACAGATGAGATTATTGAGGCCCTGAGAAGTCCTATCTCTGGGTGGCTGCACCATTCCTGTTTTGTCTCTCAGTTCTGTTGGAAGACAGGCCCCCGTATTAAATTCTCTCTGCTTGAAACCTGGAGCATTTCCATTTTCCTGATGAGACCCTGCCTGATCTAGCAGTCATCACTCACTGAAGGTTTCCTTGGACCACTCTTCCATCCACTTTGCCCGTGTTAATGTATTTAACCACGTCGTGCTAACACTGTGGGTGGGTGCCATGATTCCACTTTGCCCAGGAGGAATGAGAAGGTCTGGAGAGGAGAAGCCACTTGCCTGGGTCCTGCAGCTAGTGAGGGGCAGAGCTGGGGTTCCAGGATGGGAGGTTCAAATCCAGGGCCACACCCTGCCCAGTGCACGGTGCTGCCAGGCAGCTGCCACCGTGTCAGATCCCTGCCCCATGGCAGGCAGTTGGCTTCCATGACCTCCCACATGGCTCCATCTCCCCTTTCTGCTGGGGACCACGCCTGATTTCTACCCTCTCAGCAGCCCTCCGGAGACCACAGGACGGAGATGGCATCTCCCAGGCATTCTGTTCTCCAAGCTGAAGACCCTAATGTCTGGGGAGGGGCTGGGAGGTGATGTCAGGTCTTCCTGGAGGACGTTGGGAGGCTACTTGCCCTGCCCAACCTTTCCCCACCTTGCCACTCGTGGCAGCAGTCTCTCCCAGGGGACCCTCCAATGACTCACGTGCAGTGGCACTTTCATTTCCTTCTCCAGAGGAGGCGTTTGACCTGCTGCAGCTGCAGGAAAGAGCCTCCTCCTCGGGAGTGGCTGTGGGCGCTGCTGAGGGCTCGGGGTCCAGCGCTGGGGGGCTGGGCGGGCTGGAGGGCTGCGTCTGCAGAGGGTGGGTGGCAGGAGGAGCTCCGAGCCTCCTTGCCAGACACTGGGCTGAGCTCAGCCCTGTCCAAATGGTCCGTCACCCCCAGCCCCTAGGCAGGGCTGGCACAAAGGCAGATAGACCTGGAGTTTTGAAGATGGAACAGTACCTGTCACACTTACTGGTGGCATTGAAGGGACCCATATTCATTCATTCATTCATTCCTTTATTCCCCCATTTAGCAAATCTGTCCTGGCCTCCTATGTACTGAGCAGTCCCGAGCGTGCAGAGAAACCAGGGCTCCCTCTGCCCGAGAGGAGCTCACAGTCACGGGGTACTGTATAGCTCCCCGCTGCTCCGGGGCAGGCAGGGCAAGGCTGAAAGTTAAGCTTCTCTAGTGTCATGGCGCAGCCTCCTTGGCGCAGGTGTGTCACACACTCCAGTCTAAGAGGATGGCACCTGGTTAAACGGCCCAGCTGTGGAGTCAGACCCCGGTGACTCTCCTACTCAGCCATAGTCTGACTACGTGACCTTGGGGAAGTTGCTCATCCTCTCTGAGCCTTGGTTTACTCATCTGTAAAATGAAGCTATTGATAGAACCACAGCATTGTGTTTTCGTAAAAATTCAACGAGATCATCTGTGCATAGCAGTCTCTGGCATGCTGTAAACACGAAGCACCCAATAAATGCCGGCCGTCACAGTGAATACTGCTATCTACGAGGAGGGTCTGGGGGTGCCTGATCCTGCCTGTGTGTGTGCGTGTGTCTAGTGGGTGGTCAGGGAAGGCTTCCCTGAAGAGGTGACGTTGGTGTTGGGTCATAAAGAGAAAGTAGGGAAGGGCATTCCGGGTAAAGGGAATGGCATGTGAAAAGGCCAGTGCTTTGGGAAGGGGAAGGAACCTGGCCAAGGATGGCCTAGAGGGGTTCTTTAGCCCCTGGCTGGCCATGTTAGGGCTGGGCCTGGGCTTCTCGGCCCTCCTGGTCGCAGGCCCCGAGGCTGCAGCCTCGCTGGGGCCAAGTGTGTGTCTTGGTGGGTGGGGGGTGCCCCAGCTTGGTCTCTGCAGTGAGCGGAAGTTTCAGCCGCTCACCCCCTGCCCCCTCTGGTTTCCAGGCCTCCACTTCCTTCCCCTGCACAGACCACAGAGGCGTTTCAGAGGAAGCCACCACTTATTTTAGCAGCGATCCCTGGACACCCCACCCACAGCTGCCCTTGCCCGCAGCCCCCGTAGGAGGCACCCAGCCATTCTCTGAGCCACAGCCCACAGCACTCACGGGTGAGGAACAGGCCCTGTCCTCAGGCCAGCCCTTGGTACCCCTTCCCCGAAGCAGAACAAGGAGCACTGGTCTTGGAGCTGGGAGACCTGGGTTCGAGCCCAGCTCTGACACTAACTCACCGTGTGACCTCCTACAAGTCCCTTCTTCCTTCCATGCCCCTGTGTCCCCATCGGCCATGGGACCTGACACTGGGCAGTTGTACACGCTCCATAGTAGCTGGCGCCGCTGCCGCCCGGGTCTTCTATGTCCATTCTAAGCCACATGGATAATGACAGCTAACACATGTCTCCTCCTAGTGCCAGGCACTGGTCCATATGTGGCGATCTACACGTGTCACCTCATCGAGCCCTCACAACGACATGATGAGGAAACTGAGGCACCAAATGCATGCCAGGCTCTGTGCTGGGCACTGGGGATACAGCTGGGACACAGACATGGTCTTTGTTCTTGAGGAGCCCAGGGCTGTGGGGGACAGAGGCGTCAGCACCTCTGTCATTATGACACTAGACAGTGGCTAGTGAGTGTGAGGTTTGGGGTTCAAGGGAAGCCCCCGGGGACCACAGGGGAGGAAGGGATCCTTTTGACCCGAAGGTTGGCGTGTGAGACGGCGTTTGAGAGGTGCCCTAGTGGATTCCTGGAGGAATTTTCCAGGTGGGTCACAGTGGAAGGGTAGAGGTGCGGGGAAGAGCATGTGCAAAGCCCAGGAGGCAGGAAATAGGGTGTTTGTGGGAAGGAAAAGGAACCAGGAGTTTGTGAACCCGAGGTATGTGGCCAGGAGTGTCCACGTGTCCACATGTCTGTCCACCCTCATGTCCGTCCGTGAGTCTGTACGTTCAACACTGCCCATGCCCCTCAGTCCCCTGCCCTACCATGGACTCCCCCTCTACAGCTTCCCACCCCCAGGCCTCTGCCTGGGCTTTCTCTGGGCCCACGGGAGCTCACTCAACTTCACGCAGGGCAACCTGGAAATGCCAGGGCTGCACATGTCCTCAGGAGAAGTCCCCGCCCAATGAGGGCTGGTGAACGGTGACAACACACAGCAGCCGGCAGGACAGCCGAGGCCACTCCACGCAGCGCTCGGCGGGCCCGGTGGGTCTGAGCCCCAGGTGCCCACCGAGAAGCCTGCTTGTCAGCACGCCCCTTGTTGGCTTTCCTCTCTTCCTGGTCACATGGTCCCCACTCCCTCTCTCCTACTTCCTGGGATCGTCACCTCCCAAAGAAGCCGCTCACACCTGGTGTCTGCCCCATCTCCCCCATCCAACCGTCCTTGCTTTTGTCCGGACAGCAATCGTTCGTGGTGCCCTCTCTGCTGCACTCTGTGCTGGGGCCAGGGAGGCAGAGATGCGGTGGGAAGAACAATAGTTCACACGTGGACTCACTACATGTGAGGCGCTTTCCATGTATTAAAGCTATTAATCTTCCCAGCAGCCCTAGGATGTAAATACTCTTAATATGAACCCCATTTTACAGATGGAGAAACTGAGGCACCAAGAGGCTCACCCAAGGTTGTACAGCCAAGAGTGGCAGAGCTGAGATTTAAACTCAGCCAGTCTGAGCTCAGAGCGTATGGTTTAACCTCTGTGCTCCACTGTTCAGAGAAGGAGGGAGGGCAGAAGCGGAGTTGGTTTGATGTAGAAAAAAGGATTCAAACACACACAAGGGTCTGGGAGAAGGAAGATCAGCATAGAAAAGCATGCCTGAACACACACTTCCACACCAGTGTGCTCTAACATGCACAAATCCACATACATGCATGCCCGATGCATGCAGGGATTTTTTTTCATATACCTACGCACATATCTGAGCATCCACAAGCTGCCCCTCTACGTGCTTGCACATGTAAATAGGCATAAACATGCGTGCACAATCACAGACTGCACATGCACACATATAACATGTTTGCAATCATGTATGTCTCACTGCCCAACGGCACAGGCACGGATACTTGCACATGGATGCCCTCATACGCACTGGCACGCACAGATATAAATTAGTGGCTAGTTTGAATTCTTTGCTTACAGAAAACTTGTGACTGTATTAAAAATGTAGGACACATCGGCCAAATAATTAAAGTGAGGAGCGAGGCGATGGGACTTCTCGCCACTCTCTCGGGGCCGCCTGTGCCGGGCTGTGCTCAACGTGGCTTCCCCCTATATATTTGAGGAAGAGGCACTTTATTACAGTAATTTATCACCCCCATAAATGTGGCTCCTCGGTAACGCAGAATAATTTGGGAAGAAATATGTTTTAAAAATTAAAAATGCAGTCGGCATGCGCCCCGTCAGGTCTGCAGGGAGACATCGCCGCAACTCCGGTAACTGCCCGTGCAGCTCTAATACCTACAACTTCCATTATTTAAAGTGTGATTATATTTTTCCTGCTTGGAGCTTTGTCAGCTATAAATAAAAGATAAGGGTGAATTGTTGCGGGCCCTAGTAAGCACTTCCATTATTGGTACTTAAGGGGGCTTGGGGATGGAGGGGGCGGCCGGGTGGGGAAGGGAAGGGAGGCCGTCTGGGGGGCTGCTGGGCTTGGAAGCTGAGCTGCTGGCGTGGGTGGGCCTAGTGCTGTTTCTGGTAGCATTTCAGGGTGACACGGGGGCCATGAACTTCGGCTCTGTTGCCCATGTATGTACACTACAGACCATGGTGAAAACCACCCAAGGAGGTTTTCCCCCACATGCGTCACCCCTCCTGGTCTCCCCAGGGACTGGGGACACAAAGGGGAGAAGGTCCCAAAAGAGAAGGGGATTTGTCCTCTCGAAGATGTTTGTTTTTCCACAACCAGGAGTTGTTTCCAAGTGAGCCCAGAGGTGTGGCTGGGTGAGAGAGGGGGTTCACAAGAGATGTGGGGGTGGGGAGGCTCCTTTCTCAGCCAAAAGCAGGTCATTCCTGAGTCAGAGGGTTATTCCAATTAAACAGAGAGTGACCGGGAAGGAAAGGACATTCCTTTGAGAACAATCAGATAGGAAAACAAATTTGTTTTGTCAAATGGAGAAAAGGAGCAAAACAAAACTGAATGGAAAATAAAAAAACTGGAAATCATCTCTTTGCCCCCAACTCCGGTCATGCATGTTTCTCTAAACCTGAAAGCCTGGACTGGCATCCCAGCTCTGCCAATTGGTGAGTGTGTGACCAGGGGCAAGTCTTTTCACTTCCTGGAGGCTCAGTTTGCTCATCTGTAATTTGGGGATAACAGCATCCGTTTCCAGGGTTATTGTGGCAATTAAATAAGGTCATGCACATAGAGTGTTTGGCCTGGCTTGTCCTGCACTCCAGATGCTCAATAATGTTGATGAAATAAAATCAGAGATCCAGTAATCACGCTCCTTGGAATTTACCCAGATGACTTGAAAACCCATGTCACACAAAAACCTGCACACAAATGTTTATAGTAGCTTTACTGATAATGGACAAAATGTGGAAGCAACCCAGATGTCCTTCAGTAGGTGATTGGATATACAAACCATGACACAGCCAGACAATGGAATGTTATTCAGTGATGAAAAGAAACTAGCTGTAGGAATGAGGCGCTGTGTTGATGGCTATGGAATTCCAGTCTGGGAGACGGATGGTGGTGATGGTTGCACAATAATGTGAGTGTACTGAATACCGCCGAACTGTACACTTAAAAATGGTTAAAATGGAAAATTGTATGTTCTGTATATTTTACCACAATAAAAAAAGAAATGAGTTATTAAGCCACGAAAAGACATGGAGAAACCTTAGATGCGTATTACTAAGTGAAAGAAACCAATCATACGTCACATACTGTATGATTCCAACTATGTGACATTCTGGAAAAGGCAAAACTATAGAGGGTGAAAAAAGATCAGTGGTTGCCCCAGGCTGGGGGTGGGGGAGAGAGGGGACGAGTAGGTGGAACACAGGGGATTTTTAGGGCAGCGGATCTATTTTGTGTGATACTGCAACGGTAAGCGCACGTCATCATACATTATCATACATTAGTCACTATACATTGTACATTTGTGTCGCAGGTCCTACAGTTAATCCTAACATAAACCATGAGCTTTAGTTAATATTGCTCACCGATTGTAACAAACGCCGCACAGGAAGGCAAGGTGTTGGTAACAGGGGAAATGGGGGGTTGGCCATTACGTGGGGATTCTCTGTACTTTCTGGGTCACTTCCTGGAAGCCTAAAACTGCTCTAAAAAGTAAAGTCTTTAAAAAGCAAAAATTAAAATTAAAAAATTTAAGTTTTAAAAATAATAAAAACATTGGATGGTGATCTGCACCGCCTTTTCCTTAGCATCTAAAACCATAGAGCGCGAAGCTGGAGACATGGTAGCAGTCATCCCCCCAGTGGTTTCCAAATACTTTGACTTTTTTTCCAAGCAAAATTTTACAGTGTCCCCCTCACCCGATCCCACCTCCCCGTCCCCTTCAGAGGGCCACTGTGGGACCAGCAAGCAGGTTTGAACGAACTCAAGCTCCATCCTGTCGTGGGGGCTCCCTGCCTGTGCCGGTCCCGGGCTCTCTGGGGCCTGGTTTCGGCCACACTGGATCAGTGGGACCCGAGCACGGTAACCCGGTAACTGGTGCAGAATCAAACCACTTGCAGCTGGTCCTGGCTGGTGTGTTTGTCCTAATCCCACTCCAATCACTCTGAATTAGCCAAAATTAGGCCCAAACCAAGAGTCAAGAGGTGTGTCCCAAAATGGAGCCCCCAAAGGAAGAGAAGCTGATCTTCCATCTGGAGCGATGGAACAGGGAGTCTGAGTGGCTCAAACGGGAGCAGCCCAGCTTGGACAGAGGCGCACCTTCCTGTAGAGCCCGGAGAGGGAGTGGCAGGCACGGAGCCCCTCGCCTCCGCCTCAGCTCCTGCAGCGTCTCCCTAGAACCCTGGGACGGGATCAGAGGAATCAGGCCATCTGGGCTGGGCCAGGGACAGGAAGGTGGGAGGAGGAAGGAAGGGGACCCCAGGGAGGGATTTGTCAGGATGCAGGTCTGTGGCTGATGGGAATGCACCAGCAAGAGGGTGGTGATGGAGAGAGGAGACGGCAATAGGATTCAAGTCCTGAAAGGGTGGAAGGAAGCAGCTCAAGAGCACAGGTCGCAAGACTGGGCTCTGAGAGAAGGGACGTGTCCACTGGGTGTTGGGTGGGGGCAGCAAAGGCGAAGGCAGATGCGACAGGTCCACAGGGTGGGGGTGAGATTGAGAAGGCAGCCGCGTCTCTCGGCATCAGTGGTGTTTAGGGCAAGTTATCTATTGGGGGAGATGGGGTGCGAATAGATAGAAAACGGCCACCCCAGCAAAGAGAAACACAGAGGGCTCTGTGGGGCAAACACAGAGGTGCCCATCTGACGTCTGTGGTCATGAAGCCTGGAAACTTGGTTGTGGGATTTTCTCCAGCAATACTCACTTGTGTGGGGTGGCATGGGCAGCCAGAATCTGGGATTCAACCAGGTGCCGTGGGTTGACTGGTCCCCACCCCCCAAAGATATGTCCATATCTTCACCCCTAGAACCTGTGAATGTGACCTTATTTGGAAAAGACATCTTTGCAAATGTAGTTAAGTTAAAGATCTCAAGATGAGAGGGTCCTGGAGTATCCAGGTGGACCCTGAATCCAATGACAGAAGAGAGAAGACACAGAGAGGAAACGGTCACGTGGAAATGGAGGCCCAGCCACAAGCCGAGGGGCAGAGGAAGCTGGAAGAGAGAAGGTCAGATTCTCTTAGAGACCCGGGAGGGAGGGCAGCCCTGCTGACACCCAGATTTTGTTTTAGGCCACCCTAGGAAGCTCATATGCCAGAGGAAGATGATGAAGTGATAACTGAGCTCATCAAGGACAGGAATGAAGCCAGGAGGGGACCAACGGATGGTGAGACCAGAGCAGGGCAGTGGACTGGCGTCTCCATGAGAATCTGACGGTTACAGGAGTGGTGTTACCTGAACGTGGGGCTGCAAGGGTAGGAGGCAAGTGTGAGGGGTGTGGGGTGTTTATAGAGTGGGGCACTGAGGCCAAGCCAGGGAGGGGATGTACCCAAGGTCACACAGTTATTTGTGGCAGAGGAAGACACTTCCAGTTCTTGGCCTCTTCCTAAGTCATTCCCGCTCATTTATTCAATCAATTCCCATTGAGTGCCCTGGATACCAAGACCACAAGAGCCAGTTCCTATCCTCAAGGAACTCACTGCACATACCTCATCACTCATGTAATATGTCCGTTAAATATAAACACATACATCGGTGAACAAAACCAGGCACAGATAACAGCCCTCATGGAGTTTGAAGAATCGTGATTTACTAGCAGTGGGATGTTGGGAAAGTGGCTTAGAATCTCTGCATCTCAGTTTCCTCATCTGTAAAATGGGGATCCTAATAGTAGTCACCTAACAGGATTGTTAAGAAGAGGAAATGAGTTAATAGCATGTAAAGTGTTTTAATATAGTAAGCTCTTAGGAACTTAGCTTTTATTATTTAATAATTTCAGTGCATGTATATCTTGTACTCTCACCAGACCTGTTGCAGCAGACAGTGCCCACCCCGCAGCACCCCTGGGCACTTGCTTGTCCAGGGCATGCTGACAGTGCCCTACCTTGCACCTGTGATTTTCAGTGTGAGTGCTTCCTCTTCGTCATGTGGCAGAGTTGGTTGGCTGAGGCCAGAAGCACGGGGTTGTTGACACCTTTGGCAATAGCACTCAGCCAAGAGCGCACAGGGTGGGAGATAAATACACCAGCCTCCTTGCCTCTCGGGTAGGACAGCTCCAGGGCATGTTCTATTCTGCCAGTTCTCTGTTGAGATGGAGCCTCAGTTGCCCACAGTGGGAGTTTGCTTGTTAACATAAACTATTGCTTTTCCTTCTTTGTGTCGCTTCCTCATCCCCTATTGCTGTTTCCTGGCATCAGCTTTAAAATAAATTAACTGCTTATACTCAATCTTTGTCTCAGGATCTGCTTGTGGGGTACGTAACCAAAGATGGCTGGTATTGCAAATGGTCCTGGGAAGTGGAGTCTCAGTATGGGCATCATTCACAGGCAAGGTAGCAATAGGAGCCACACGGGTGGTAACGGGTGGAGTGGTGGTAACCCCTGGTATGCTATGGCCTCATCCTTGCTAAGACTAACACCTGATTGGACTGGGAAGATTTGTAGGTGGAAGGAAATGCACTGGTGTGTCCAGTGGCCCTGGCACTTGAGTGCTAGGGGAGCAACGGTAACTCTAAGGATTGCAGAGTTTTATGGCGAAGGTTAGCTGCAATTAAAGCCCTAGAGAAAGAAAATGACAGGCTGAGGTCAGCCAACTATCATCTTATGCCCAGTGTGAAAGCTGGAAGGCTGCTGGGGCAGCACTTAAACACACCCTTACCTCCCGAAGCTGGAGGAAGACGGGGTTGAAAATCAGACCCAAGATCTGATTGAAAGAGTAGCAGCAGTACACAGGGGGCTAAACTTACAGCCCCGGAAAGACATCTATGCTGAAGTCATGGCGCCAAGAGGAAAAGACTGGGATCCTGAGCCCTGGGAGGGGAACATTTGTGTGGATACTCCTGATGAACCCAAACCTCAGATTCCTCTGAAAGTCTGGACCGGTAGAAGTGGCCCTCCTCCTCCCCGCGAGAGGAGAGCAGCCTCCCCTCGGTGGGTGGATGCTTCTCAGGATAATACAGATTCCCCACAAGCTCCCCCATTTCTCCTGACTGCTCTTCAGACCAATGACTAGGGTCAGGTCTCAGCGGGGTCTGGGCTTTCTTCGGCAGGAGGAGATGACGGCTGCAGCAGCTCACGTGCACCGGCAGGAGCCGGGAGCACACCCCTGGGAGTGGACTGTGGGGTCCCGTGATAGGCAGAGAGGATGTAAGGCTGAATGCGCGGCACTGTCCCGTGACGCAGGAGCCCCGAGCCCATCCTATTACGCTGCTGGGATGGCTGCTGGAGGCGTGGACAGGAAGATGGTCTACAGTAAATGAGGTGGAGATGACAAAACTGCCGCGGCAGAGTCGGGAGGAAGGAACCAAAAGGCTCAGGGAGGTGGATGCGGTGGGGGGGACTGCCCGCCCCAGCCAAGAGGGTGAATCAGAAGCGATACCACACATTAGAAGGGGGAGCAGAGATCAGAGCCACCCTCCAAGACTCCAAGGGTGCAGGAGTGGTGGTTCCTATCAGATCCCCATTAGGTCACCAAGCGAGCCTTTGCAAAAGCCCAGAAGATGGCAAATGACTGCAAATTTAACTAAGTAGTAGGACCAATCGCAGCCGCTGTGCCAGACGAGGTGTCCTAATAGACAGAGCCACAGCCTCTGGCACCTAGTGTGTGTCGATCTGTAGCACGTGTTGTTCTCTATCCCCGCCAGAAAGGAGGGTCAGAAGCAGTTCGTATCCACCTGGGGCTGACAGCAGTCCACGTTCATCGTCTTAGCTCCAGACTGTGTTAAACTCTCTTGTTCTCTGTCCCAGCATAATCTGAAGGGATCTTGGGCATCTGAATTGAGGTGGATTTGTATTGTGGCAACTTAGCTAAGCTGAAACTAGTTTCCCAGATCCCTTCCCTGCATAGCTCTGGGGTCGTGAGGGCACAAGACGTTCAAGTGAGACTTGGAAGGCAGAAGCGAAGCAGCAGACACGTTCATCTTACACTTGGAAACATGACAGGAGGTGCTGTTGCAGCCCATGCACGTTGTCACTTATCTGCTGACTTACCTCGTTGTCACGGGACAGCAGCCAGGCCTACGGCTTCTCTGCCTAAGTGCCTGTGCTGCCAGCACGTGTTCAGGGGCTGGGCTATCTTGACAGGCCAAGTTCCTGCCCTTGTTGGGCAGGACAGGCAAAGCTCTTGCTCTCGTGGAGCTTATATTCTCTTGAAGGTCAACGAAGGAGATAGAAAATGCTTCAGAGCCAAGTTCTTCAGAGCAGAACCTGCACCCTCAACCCCGTTCCCCACTGCCTTGCAGGACAGTATGATCCCATCGTGGTGTTCAGAAGTATCATCGCTGTCCCAGTCAACCCATTCTCTTGATTTCATCTTCATTTCTGTCTCTTCTGGTTTGCATTTGCTACCCTGAGCCTTGAGTAGTGGTTATCTCGGAGAACTGAACTCGGGAAGGAGGACTCTCCTGTTTATTTTGCATACAACCGAGGCAAAGAGAGATGATGTGATGCATCCAAGGTCACACAGCTGAGAAGTGGTGCTTGCCCCCTGCCCCCACTTTGCACATGGCATTTCTACCCATGACAATGACGGTCCCCTGTCTCTCTCACCCCTCTGGCATTGCCCGGCCTCCAACCCAGATTTCTCCCTGAAAGCCCCTTGTGCGGCCTCCGCCTTCCTCCTGACTTGCGGTCAAAGGACAGAATTAGAGCTCGCCTCGTGGTGGGAGGTGGCGGTGACGGCAGCGTAAGCGGAAAAGCAGCTTCTCTTCAGCTTCTAGGAATCGACTTTGACAATCAGACAGGGCGAGGGGCTGAGTCACTGGGGGGGGGGCACCTCGGGCTGGGTTTCAATCGGGTCAGATGGTGGCGTGTGGGGGTGGGGGGTGCAGAGGCCTCCAGTTTCACTTCCTCCCTCGGAGGCCCAGGCCCTTCAGCACTGGTCCTGTCGCCTTGACCGGGAGCTTTGCCCGTCCACCTGGGCCAGCTGGAGGGGGCTAAATTTAGGTTCCAGAATGTCACAGCTATGAGGACCGAACGTCTAGTTTTGCAGATGAGGAAACTGAGACCAAGAGAGGTTAAGACACTTGCCCAGGGCCACACAGCAAGTTAGAGCCACAGCTGGAACCCACACCTGGGCCTCTGGGAAAATCCATGTGACTCCAGCACGGGTGGTGCTCTTTCCAAACACCCCGCCGGGGGCCAGCCCTCAGCTCTGTGACACCCTGTGACACACAAAAACAGGTTTTGGAGGCGGACGTGTAGTTTCTAATCTTAGCTCTATGCTCCTTGTTTGGCCTTAGGCAGTTACTTCATTTATCTTCACAATGGGCATAAAGGATATCCCACGCCCAGTTGCCTAGAACACAGTAGGAAGTATTGAGAACACATACTCAATAAACGTGAGTTCTGCTTTCTCTGCAATGATTTCCCAACGGACTTCGGCTCAGCGGCAGGGTGAAGGGGGAGGCCGAGCAAACTGGGCGTGGATCCCCCGGCCCCACCACATACCCCAATGGACCAGGCCACCTGTGTCTATCTGTTATGTTTCATTTTTCAATATGTTTCTGCCACTGAAAACCCAGCAGTCCGCCGCTGCCCGAGGGATCCGCACGCAGAGAGGACCCGCTGGAGTCTCAGGGAAGCAGGAATCACAGCGCTGTCCCTGCGTGTGTGCATGTGACGCGTGTGTCACAAGTACGACGTCTGATTGCAAGTTTTGGGGGGCAGCAGGAGTCTGTGGCCGACCCTGTGGGTTCCCACTCGATCGCCCTGATCCACTCCTGTCCTGGCTAATGGAATCTGATTTGGGGTGACCACTGGGCACCCCTGTGATTACTTGGCCCCTTTGCCAACACGAGGAGGGAGCAAATGTGCACTAATGTGAACCAAGCACAGTGACTCTGTCCCTCTTGCTGGCGGTCAATTAGGAAACAGGGACAGGCTTGTGACATGACTCTGCCCCTTAGACAGAAGGAGACATCTATGGGGCAGAGGGAAGTGTCCCTGGGATCAGAAACAAAGACATTCACGACGAGATACTGCCCACTTCTCTACGTGACCATGTGAGGACATAACTCCCTTCCCTGCAGCAGCCATCTGTGACCTTTGGGGCCAGGCCTGAGGGTAAAGTGGACCCGCCAGGAGCACCCATGCTAGTCAGCTATTGCAACAGTAATGGGTGACACAACCCTCCCCAGAACTAAGTGACTGACACCAGGCACGTCTCTCGCTCCCAGGTCACAGGTCGGAATGCCAATGTGGCTTAGCTCATCCAGCCTGAGCTGGGTCGCTCTGTGTCAGGCTGTGGGTTGGGTTCTGGTCTGTTCCACGTGTGTTTATTCTGGGCCCGGGCTGAAGGGGCCGTAGCGACTGGGAGGATTCTGCTCACGAAGATCACAGGAGGGCAAGAGGCCGAGCCAACTCTCATGAGCACGTTTGAGACCTCGGGTCGCGTTCCAGCGGCCGATGAGAGTCACGTGGCCAAGGCCAGCATAGCACTGGGGACATATGTTCACGGGGCAGGGAGGCCGGTGAGTCTTTGCTGGCCCACACTGCAGCCTGTCACAGAGCTGCAGGCATAACCCGCCCAGAGCAGCCCTGCCACCTTCAGCTCTCTCACCTGGGAGACAGGGAAGTCCACCGGTCGAATTGGGGTTTCTGCTACGTGCAGCTGAGCCGGAAGCTGGGCTGGGTGGCTCCTGGGGAGAATCACCATGAGAAAATATAGATGCTGGAGTAAGCAACAGGGCCTGAGCAGAATGGAGAGTTCCAGATTTGAGGCAGTGGCTGGAACCTGAAGATCCCCCACTCTCCTGGTGAGGTGTGTGCTGCACCCGAGCGAGAAAGCTGTTGTGGGTTTTTAAACCTAGAGAGCAGCTTCATCAACTTCTGCATCACCTGGGCTTAAGCCCCTCCAAGTAGGAACCTCCTGACTGAGCCTAAAGCCTTTGGTCACAGACCTGGGAGCTGCCCGAGCCTCAGGGGCTGGAGCCGTCAGTAAGGGTCTGATGTTGGGCCAAGGCCAAGGCCAAGGCAAAGTCTGCGAGGAGCAGAGGCCGGCAGCAAAGGCTGAGCAAGGCCTCAGGGGCCAGCCAAGGTGCCTGGCGGGGCCTGGGAGGACCACGGCACACAAGTGAGGCAGAGGCCAACAGAGGCAAATGCAGCCGGGTTGGGTTCATGGGCCCGTGGAAGATGTCATTTGGGGCCAATCAAAACTCTCTCATGGGGGTGAAAGGTGGGGGGTTTACAGGGGACAGGGGCTCTGGGGCGAGGAGGGGGGCTTGGGGCTGGGGTACTACATGTTCATCTCCTTGTGGTCTTTTTGCACCTACAGGCTGGTGAGGCCTGCTCAGCCTTAGGTCGTGGGCTGAGGTTCCCAAGTTCAGCACTCACATCTGAAGTTCAGCATCTTGAAGTTCCCAAGTTCAGCATCTCCCAGTCCAGTGCCCAGCTCCTACTCAGAAGACAGTGGGCAGTGGGGAACATTTGTTCAATGGATGAGAAAATAACAACAGAAAACTTAACATCATAGCCACGTCTGTCCACAGTGTGTGGGGACCAGGAGACCCCTAGGGGCATCTGGGGTGTCCGATGTCCTACAGATGCTGGTTTCCCCACTCTCCTCCCTGCTTCTTACCTTTGCTGCCGGGCGTCCTCCTCCCGATTTCAGGCTGGGGCTGCAGCACAGTGACTGGCCCACAAGCCAGGCTGACCACGGAGGCTCAGTGAACCAACAAGACAGTCAGAGTTTATGGTTTCAACAGCTCAACCCAGGCCCCCCAGTATGTATGCCCCAAATTAGCGATATGTGAGCAGGGCTGGGCGTGGATCCCACCAGACGTGACCACAAGTGTCCTGAAGCCACACTGGCAGTGGGGGAAGATTGGTGGTGGCAGGAGAGGAAGAAGGACGCAGAGGAGTAGGCGGAGGAGGACCAGGAACTTCAGGACTTTAGGAAGCTCAGGTGTGTCATGGTCACTGTGACCAGCAAGGCCTTGAGCCCTCTGCCCACATGACCTCATGTGGGGTCTTGCAATCACCCTGCTGGGAGGAGCTGATATCATCATTTCACAAATGAGGAAGCAGAGGCTCCGAGAGGGGAAGTAACACATACAGAGATAAAGGGAAGGGGCCCAGCCAACGGTCCAGATGACCATGGCCAAATGGACAGGGGGCCTGCAGCTTGATTCAGCTCAGACTGATCTCTGATTGAATCCAACTGAGTGGGCGGGTGTGGTGGGGCATCTTTTGTGCTCCTGGCAGCCCTCGACCTCCCTTTTCTGAGACCTGCCTCTCACCCCAGTGGAGCCTCAGGGGCATATTTGTTCCTTACCTCTCTGCTCCCCTGACGACAGCTGGTTGGACGAGGAGTGGATGCTGATTCAAGCTGGGCCAATGGATATCTCTCTCCTGGGACGTTGGCATTGAGATTCAGAGATGCTGGGCTGCCTTCTAGGCTAATTATTTGAAATGGGACTTAGAGCTGGGTCGGGCTGGCTGTATTTGGCCACACGCTCATAAAATGGCAGACAAAAGGCTCAATCACAGAGAGGTTGAAATGTTTTCATGGGAGAGAGAGAGACAGAGACAGGGAGAGACAAATAGAGAGGGACAGCCAGGCAGGAGAGATAGTGGACAAGGAGAGAGAGAGAGAGAGAGAGAGAGACTGAAGCAGAATGACAGTGAGAGTGACAGAATGACAGAGAGAGAGAGAGAGAGAGAGAGAAGAAAGAGAGAGGGAGGAAGGAAGGAAGCTAATGAGGAAGGGATCAGAAAGAGAGGGACAAATAGTGACAAGAAGCCTAAGATGCTACCTCCAGGTCTCCTATCCTTGCCTTCCTGAGGCTGCTGCATGTCCTGCTTGGAATCCCTGGGGCATTCCTGCCAATAAGCCCCCTTCTCTGCTTGAGCTGGTTTGAGAGGGTTTCTTTTACTTGCAATTTAAAAACCTCCTGACTTCATTGCATTATATCTGCACACTGATTTGTGTAGTATGGACATTTTAACAATATTAATTGCTCCCATCCATGAACATGAGCTGTCTTTCCATTTACTTGTATCTTCTTCAACTTCTTTTATCAATGTGATTTAGTTTCTAGTATATAAACCTTTTACCTTTGTGGTTAAATTTATTCCTAGTTATTTTTTATGCTATTATAAATGGGACTTTATTCTTGATTTCTTCTTTGGCTAGGTGATTTCTATTTTGGTGAGGTCATTGTTTGCCTCAAAAAAAAAAAAAAAAGAATTCCAATGGCATTTTCGTAGAAATAGAAGAAAGAATCCTTAAATTCATATGGAACCACAAAAAACCCCCAAATAACCAAAGCAATACTGAGAAAAAAAATTAAATTTGAGGCATCATACTTCCTGATTTAAAATTATATTACAGAGCTATAGTAATCAGAACAGTATGATATGGGTATAAAAACAGAAATGTGGACCAATGGAACAGAATAGAGAGCCCAGAAATAAATCCAAATATACATGGTTAACCAATTTTCAACAAGAGGATACAATGGGGGAATGAATAATTTCTTTAATAAATGATACTAAGAAATTTGGATTTCCACATGTAAAAGAACAAAATTGGATCCTTAAATTACACCCTACACAAAAATCAACTCAAAATGGATAAGATACCTAAATGTAAGACCTGAAACCATAAAACTCCTAGAAGAGAACATAGGGGAAAAGCCCCTCGACATTGGCCTTGGCAATGAGTTTTTGGATATCACAATAAAGCTCAGGCACACAAGCAAAAGTAAATAAATGGAGTACATCGAACTGAAAAGCTTCTGCACAGCAAAGGAAACAATCAACAGAACAAATGGCCAACATACAGACTGAGAACCAGACTTGCAAACCACATATTTGATAAGGGGTTAATATCTAAAATGTATAAAGACTTCTTACAACTCTAATAGCAAAAAAACGGCTCAATGAAAAACTAGACAAAGGACATGAACAGACATTTCTCCGAAGACAATATAAAAATGGCCAATAGGTATATACCTATTTTGTAATTATTTTTGTTTATCAACTTGATTTTTGTCTGTCTCTACCATCAGACTATAATCTCCATGAGGACAGGGGCCTTAACTATCCTGTTGACCACTGAATCTCCTGTACCCAGGACAGGAGGCACTAATGAATGAATGAATGAACAAATGCCTGAGGCTTGGCAGTCAGGAGTGGGTTGGGGCTGAGAGCAAACCTTTAAGCCTCTGGTGTTAGTTCTGCCCCTGGGCCACACGCAAACCTCCTCTCATGATGAAACTGCCCACATGGACAACAGCCTTGGTCAACATGCCACAGGTCCATTTGGCTTCTCTTTGTCCGGCCTCTTCGTTCTAGAACACAAGAGCTTTGTGTGAGCAAAAGGCCATCAGTGTGTGTGTCACCAAACCCAAAGAGCAATTGCCCCTTTCCCCAGGATAAATCTGAGAGCTACTGACTGCTTGAAAAAGACAGTAGAGTTTTCAAATTGTTAGGGTCTGGTCTCAAAGAACCCATTACCTACGTATGTGCGCGTGTGAATATAATGGGGGCGGAATGACAATAAAAATAACCGATGAGTAGTAATGACTTGTATTAATTCATTTTAATTAAGTATTGATTACTAATATAACTACAGTTGACCCTCGAACAACACGGGTTTGAACTGCAGGGGTCCACTTATATGTGAATTTTTTTCAAGAAAAGTCACACGAGTGTGCCTGCCTCTCCTGCCTCCCCTTCCACCTCCTCCACCTCTACCACCCCTGAGACAGGGGTGGTAGACCAACCCCTCCTCTTCCTCCTCCTCCTCCTCAGCCTACTCGACATGAAGAACGATGAGGTTGAAGACCTTTATAATGACCTACTTCCATGTAATGAGTAGCAAATATATGTTCTCTTCCTTATGATTTTCTTAATAACATTTGCTTTTCTCTAGCTTACTTTATTATAAGAGTATAGTAATAATACATACAACATATAAAATATTGTTAATTGGCTGTCTACGTGAGGCTTCTGATCAACAGCAGCTATTAGTAGTTAAGCTTTGGGAGAGTCAAAAGTTAAATGCAAATTTCCAACTGTGTGAGGGGTCGGTGACCCTAACCCCAATGTTGTTAAAGGGTCAATTGTATTAAAATAATAGGTAAAATAATCAATAAGCCAATAGTCATACTTTAAAAAGGTCTCTGGGTCCCAGGCAGTCAGGCTGAGTGGCCAAGCAGGGCAGAGAACAGTGGTGAGACTGTGGCTGAAGAGTGGGGAGGCCACCACTGCCCACTGGGCATTACTGAGACCACGGGGAAGATGGGTCCCCTAGGCGAGCACTCACACCAGGGGCCCAGCTGCAGGTAAGGGCTGGGGACATGCTCTGAGCGAGGGGCAGAGGCCAGCAGTGCCCATCTCAGGATGGCTTCTGAGCTGGGTGGGCAGAGAGGGTTGTGGTTGTTGCTTTTGCTGGAGACCAGGCCCAGAGCAGGGGTCACAATCTCATCCCTCACCCGCTGTCTGGGCGGGTAGGGCTGGGGACCTGTATAACTGGATTCTAGCCTGGCCATGCTGGGTCCGGAACGCGGGTGGCAGAAGCCCAAAGACCTTGAGCAGGTGCTTCAGTTGCTGGCAGAGGGGACCCCAGTGGGCTGCTGGCCCAGCTCTCTGGACAGCAACAGTGACAAAGCCCGACTTGGTAGCATTTGCCAGTTTCCATGGTGTAAATATTCCCACCATGGCTGATTTCAGGTTACTACAGGATGTCGCTAACTCAACAAAGAGAGCCGGCTCCAGCACAGCCAGCCAGGGCGATGGCCACGAGAAGCAACCGGTGAGGACAGTGGCACGGGCCATTGGCCTGAGGACCTCAAGGGACGAGGCAATAGCCTCAAAGGATCAATAGAGGCATTGGCCTGGGCAGGCAGCTCCCTTCAAAGGGACAAAGAGGCGACAAGTCTCTCAGCTGCTGGCAGGACTGTGTCTGTGCCCTGGTACAAAGTCCAGTGGATGTGAGGCAGGTGACTGCCTAGTGAGGCCCCAGCCTCGGAAATCAGATAGCAGCCCATTTCTCAGAGCTCTGGGCTGAAAGCAGGGCTCGAGCAGTAGTTGATGACCTCCGACTGCGTGCCAGGCGCAGTGTCAGGGACCAGGAATACGAGAGAACCAGACAGATGCTGCCCTCCCTTTCAGGGACATTAGAGTCTGGAAGGGGACACGGGCCTGGAAACAGGCAGCCGAAATGGACCGTGAGTGAGCAGTCTGGATGGGGGTGCACCGGGGCGTGGGGAGCTCAGAGCACGCCTGGCCCCAAATGTGGAGGGCCATCGGGGAAGGCTGGCCAGGGGACGGGTCTGTAAGTCGGGGGCTGCAGGAAGCCCGGAAGTCAGCCTGTGGAGGATGGAGTGTCTGAGCAGGGGAACAGCCTGTGCAAAGACCACAGAGGTCAAAGGACTGAAGGACGCTCAGTGTGGCTGGAGGGCGGTGCACGCAGAGAGGGAGTGGTGGGGAGGGAAAGAGAGATCAGCAGGAGCTAGAGCTGTGGGAAAGCTCCCCCACCCCCAAGATCATTCCAGCTGCTCTGGAGGCAAGAGGAGGCAGGGGACCAGTTACACATGTCCCAGCAAGAGACAAGGTGGGCTTGAGCTAGAGAGAAGGGGGACAGAGTCAGAACATTTTGGAGGTAGATGGATAAATGTGGACTCCAGCAAACAGAGTGATCAGCACCATTGGTTTGAAAAATGGATGACAGGGGCGCCATTTGCCAATGGTGGGAAACAGGTGAGGAGTGAGCCAGAGTGGGGAAGCTCATTGTGGGGATGTTTTGTCGTGTTTTCCTCACTCCTTTGGGCAGCTCCCGCCTCGGGAGTCAGGGTGGGAGCAGAGGTCAGGACCTGATACATAATTTGCAGGGCAAATTATGCAAATGCAAATCCAATGCAAAATGAAAAGGCAGAGCCCCTTGTTCAAAAATTATTACAAATGTCACGAAGGCGACAACGGAGCATTGAACTAAGTGCAGCGCCACACAGGCTGCTTGTCCCCAACGTCAGCCCTGACACAGGTACTTATTTTGCCAACAGCCCCTGCGCAGCTCAGGCACCACGTGGGTGAGATGTGCATAGATGGTGTCTGAAACCTAGGAATCAGGTGAGGACCCCTAAAGATAGAGGTGACAGAGAAAAGGGGAGGACTCAACACCGAGCCTTGGCATTCAAGCATTTAGGGGGGAACGGAGGAGAAGAATCAGGGAAAAACTTGAGAAGGAGCCAGAAATGTGTAAAACCAGAAGTGTGTGGTGTCACTGAAACCCAGAGAGGACAGCATTCTTTGACTGAAAACTGCTCAACAGCGTTGAGTGCTGCTAGGGGGTTGAGGGTGGCAACCCGTGTGTGTGTTGGGGGGTGATGAGGTCCCTGGGACAGCACTTCTTAGCTTTTAACGTTGAAAAAGTCAGCTAAGGATCTTGTAAATGCCAATTCCTCAGGCCCAGGGTGGGCCTGGGAGTCCACACTTCCTACAAGCCCCTAGGCGTGGTGGTGCTGCTGGCTCAAGGACCACAAGTTGAGTACCGATCTCTAGGGTGGTGGTTTCCACATTTGGCTGCGTGGGACAAACACTGGAGAGCTTGCCCAGCAGGGACCACACCCCAGACTAATTAAATTGGAATCTCCAGCGGTGGGGCCAAGGCAAGGGGAATTTTTTTAACTCCCACAGGTGATTCTAATGTGTAGCTGTCGTCAGGGGCTATTACTAAGGAGTTTAGAGCTTAAACCAATGGTCATTGCTGTAGACAGCACTCCCTGCTTAATCCTTACATGTATGTTATGTTATATATTTCTATTGTGTATATTGTTATCATCATAATGGATACTATTGTTCTTAGAGTTCACCATTTATTACAATGCACTGAGCTGGGCACTTTATATTCACTATCATCATTACTGTTGTTTTACAAACAGCTAGAGCTATTTCAGGGATGGACAGGCGGGACACGGAGGATTTTTAGGGCAGTGGAAATACTCTGCATGATGCTGTAATGATGGACACATGGCATATACATCTATCCAAACCCATAGGATATCCAAACAGCAAGAATGAACCCTAAGCTAAGCTACGGACTCCGGGTGACAATGATGTGTAGAATACAAGTTCATTGATTGTAACAAACGTTCCACTCTGGTGCAGGGTGGTGATTATGCATGTGTGTGGCAGGGGGTATAGGGGAACTCTCTGTACTTTCCTTTCGATTTTGCTGTGAACCTAAAATGACTCTAAAAAATAAATTCTAAAAACAAGAAAAAAGGAAAACTAGGAGGAGCTAATGTCGAGGAAAGCGCTACCTGTACCAGGGACTGTGCTATGTGCTTTTCGTGCATTATCTCATTTCACAAATGAAGGAACTGAGATTCAGAGAGATTAAAAAACTGTCCCTTGATTACACAGCTAATATGGGGTAGAGATAGTTTGCAATCTCAGATCCGTTTCAAAGCCCACGTTCTTATCGACTATGCTACAAAACTGTGTTTCTCAAATGTTCCTAAAGACAAAGATGATTCGAGACACTTGTTTAAAAAATGCAGATTCCTAGGACCCTCCCCTGGAGAATCTGACTTAGTAGCTCTGAACTGGGACTCAGTCTCTATAATTTTACCCTCTTCCCCCGATTCCAAGATCTCATCGTCAGGCAAGCTGGGGAAACACTGCCATAAAACCTAATGGTATGATTGCGGTGTACGGTTGTATTGTTGACAATTATTCGTTCACTTCCTGTAAGAGGATTATCTGGCCCTACCTTGCCCTGCCTCCTGGAGGGTGAGAGTACAGCTCTCTGCACCATCGCTAGGTGATGCAGCGTGATTTGGTCTGACCCCTGGGAAACGGGTGACATGGCCTCTACCTAGCAGCACAAGCTTTGAGCGCAGTTGCGTGGCTCAGCTTGTTGTCTTGCACTTCTGCCCTCTGCCATGAGCATTACGTGTCCCAGAGAGGGATGTGCCTTCTGTCTGTGTTCCTGAGCACGAAGATACACGATGGGCAGCCCTAAACTGCAGTCCTTGTGGGAAATAAAATTTTGTTGTTGTAGGCCACTGAGACTGGGGTGGGGGGGAGTGTTACACAGCAGAGCTGACTAATACGATATTTAGTTATACTATTATAATAGTGACACCTCTTGAGGACCTTTTATGTGTACTTTATAGGTAGCCGCTATTCTTAGCAAAAATAGATTGCAAGCTGGGGATTACTATTGCCATTTTGGAGATGAGGAAACTGAAGCTCAGAGAGAGCTTGCCCAGAGTCACTGGCCAGAGTTGCAGAGCCACCATCCGATTCCAAAGCTCTTCACCCGCAACTGAGCTTCTTGTCCCTCCACGTCCCCCCACTTCCCTCCTCCCTACCTCTCCTCTTTGTCTCCTGCTAGCACCAGTCTCCAGTGCAACCTGTTGGCAGAAACAGACATATGCAATATTTAATTCACTTTAATTGAAGTATATTTTAGTGGACTTTTTTTTTCTGGGACATAACTCATTTTGATGGGAACCCATTGGATTTTAATGGGAAACCTATTAGAGGAACATATTGTGATCTTTAATGAAGCTGGGCTGCGTGGAGAACCACCTACAGGTAATTAGAAGCCCTCCAGGCCCTTGGGGAATAAGGTGAAATGAACTTGGGTTTGTTTAAGACAATTAGTGCAGACAATGATCTGGGAACGAATTAAATGGTCCTTGATTAGGAGCAGCTGTGCAGGTGGCGTCCTCAGGAAAATGGGACACGCAAGTGGGGCTTTTAAGAAAGGGTGATTATTAGCGCTTATCTGTTTATATTGGCAGCCGGCACTTCCGCCAGGCTGGGGTTTGATCAGGTGCTTCCTCACTGCCCCACCTTCCCACGCTGCCCGCGTCCATACGCGCTCCTTCTGGGTCTGCGAGTGTCTCAAGGGGCCTCCGGGCTCTGGTAGCAGATGGGTGCGTCCCTATTGGCAGCGCTGGGAGCTCCTACACGCCCACCGGTAGCTGCTTCCATGTTAGTGGGCACTTCTACACTGGCAGGGTTGGGAACCTCTATATTCTCAAGGATGGGTGTTTCTACACTGGTTAAAATGATGACTTTTACGTTCACACACATGCATGTGTTGATATTTACTGCTCTGGGAGCCACTGTGCTACTAAAAAGAGGCATTGCCCCAGACCTGGGATGGGCTCGTCTGTGCTGGAATACTGAGCGAGGAATGATAACTGGCGCGTTGGCTGTGCAGGTGCTTCTGTATGGCAGAGACGAGAGTGCTTCTCCTTAGCCCCGAATACACCTCTGCATGTGCAGGGAGGGTGCACCGTCCCTGGAAGGATGGGAAGGCTTCCTGGAAGAAGGGACATGTAGATAGAGTCCTGGCGGGAGGTAGAAAGGGAGCACCTCTATACTGACAGGCATAGAGCCCACAGGTGTGGGTCCTTCTATGCCGATGGGAACAAAAGCATCTGCTATTGAGTTGGAAATGTCCACAGGGACAGAAATGGGATGATTATTGTGAAGGAACTGGTGAGTCTAAACCGTCAGGAAAGGGTGCTCTACATAGGTAGAGATGAGCACTCTTCTCCACTCACATACATAGAAATCCCTGCATTTGCTTGAATGAATGCTTCTACCCATGGGCATATCTACACTAGCAAGGATGGGCACATTCATGCTGGCAGGAATTAAGTCCTAGGGAAAAAAATGGAGCTTTTGCACTGAGAGGGACGGGCACTTCTTCATTGGCGAGGATGATGCTTCTACACTGGTCTCTGACTTTTTCTAACTCTTGACCAGTAAAACCAGAGTGATTCCACTTACTTTCCTCAGTTCCAGGCCATTCCTTGAGCTTAGGGTCTCTTGGCTCAGAGCACGGAGCCACCCTGCCCGTAGGTGGAGGAGACAGCTACATGGTGGGTGGTGTGGGGACAGGGTGGAGACATGAGGAAGCAGGACCACTGGTGACCTGCCTCCTTCCGGGGAGAGCCCAGAGGAACTTGGCCCAGCCTTGAACCTGGAGTGGATTCCAGGCAAAATTTCTGGTACCCAGAACCAGTGAGGCTGGGTGGGGGGTGGGTAGCATCCAGGACCCCCCATTACCACCCAGCAGTCCTGAGCCCCTTCCCAAATCCCCTCACAGCTCCGGCTCCTGGCAGGGGCTGCTGCGAGATTCCCCGTGCAACCCTGACACGGGGCTGTAGCTAAAACATTGGTCTGGCAGTTTTCCCTCTTTAAGTTGAAGTGTGATGTTGGCAGGCAGCGAGCTTGGTGGCAGGCTGCCAGGGGAGCATGTGTTGGAAATCCTTGCTCCACGTTTCAGCAATCTGGGCTCCCCCACCCGCAAACTGCTCCAGAGCCAGCCAGCCACGGGGGCCAGAGCCTCGCTCGGATGGGGAACAGCCCCTGAGACTGTGGGGTTGAGGAGGCTGAGGGGCTTGGAGAGAGAACAGAGGTCATCAGAACCGAGGTGGAGCCCAGTGAGACACAGAAACAGAATGACAGCCAGAGACAGAGACACAGGCAGAGGCTGAGGGAGACATGGAGACCCAAGGTCGGAGGGACCAAGGAAGATGGATGGGAGGAAGGTAAGATGTGCAGAAGATTGGGTAAAAGTGACAGACTGGGTACACAGTCCTATCTCTCAAAATCTCTAGTTATCACAGAAAAAATACGTGCTCATGTAGATGTATACCAGTTGTAGGAAACAAGAAAAAGAGTCTTCAGTGGGATTCCTGAAGGGTGGAAAGTGGACAGGTTTGGATTGACAGAGGAGTCCATCGCCCAAAACACAGGAGGAGGGATTGACCGTGCAAGGTGGGCTGGTTCCAGGAGTGCTCCAAGCTCAGAGTGGACGGGCTGGCGGGGACTTGGGCCAGCAGGAGAGCGGGGGAGATGGTGGGAGTCAGAGCTGAGGACATCCCGGGCAGCCAGGCTGACCCGCCACCCCTGCCCAGCTGCCCCCACACACCCATTGCTCGTGCTCAGCAGCCAACACAGGAGTTTGCCCACAAGCCTGAGCAGTGAGTGGGAATATTTGGGTCTGAGAGTCAGGGACACGCCCTGGGGAATCTAGTGGCACACTGGGAAACGGGAGAAAGATCAACTTCCTTCACACGCATTAGTGGCACTCCTTCACAGTGACTCTCAAAGACAAGCCCCTGTGGTCAAAGCCACGCTTCAGAGACAGGCAGATAGGAATTCTCAAAGCAAAGGTGAGCAGAAAACCAAGAATACCCAAGAATTTGAGGACAGTCATCACTATGGAAGAGAAGCATCGGACTTAACAAACAGAAGACCCAAGACCCAAGGGAATAGACTTAAGAGAGCAAACATAAACAAAAGAAGACCTTAAAGTAGTGTGACTACTGTCCCTAGAGACGTTGGAGAAGATACCATATCCATGAATTGAGAACAGGCTGTTACTAAAATGAATCACTAAGAGATCTTGGAAATTTAAAATAATTGTTCAAATTTAAAACGCAGTAGGTTGGCTGAATAGTAGAATAAATATAGCTAGAGAAAATTGGAATAAATTTAAAGATATGCAGCCCTTATGCCTCTCCTAGGTGTTTGCTTAGAGAAGCTCTTATGTGTATATAGGAAAATATATGTGAGTGTTCACTGCAGAACTGTTTGTAATAGCAAAAATTTGGAAACAACTTATAATCCAGCAGAGAATGGATAAATAAATTATGTTTTGATCCCATTATAGAATCCTATAAAACAGGTAAAATGAATTCTCTAGAGCAATATGTATCCACAGAGATAAATTTTAAAAATATAATGCATAGTGAAAAAAAAGCAATTGCAGAACGATAGAGTCATATAATATCAATTATATAAAGTTAAAGACATGAAAACAATACTCTATGCCTTTTTTGATGCTTTTAGTATAATATGGATTATTATACTTAAATAAAATTTATATTAAAAAACACATGTGGAGTGTGTGTATTCAAAATATATAAAGAATTCTTACAATGTGATAATAAAACAACCCAATAAAGATGGGCAAAAGATTTGAACAGAAATTTCACAAAAGAAGATACATGAATGGCAATAATCACATGAAATATGCTCAGCTTCACTAATCATTAGAGAAATAAAATTAAAATAATAATGAAGTAACTACATGCTAAAGTTAAAGCTAGCAATACCAAGTGTTGGCAAGGGTATGAAGCAACTGGAATGCTCGTAGATTGCTGGTGGGAATGCAAAATGGCATAGTCATTTTGGAAAACAGTATGCCATTATCTTATAAAGTTAAACTATACTTACCCTATAACACAGCAATTATACTTCCAAATGTTTACCCAAGAGAAATTAAAGCATATGTCCACACGAAGATTGGTACACAAATATTCATAGTTGTATTATTCAGAATAGCCTCAAACTGGTAACAACCTAAATGTTCATCAACTTTTGAATGGATAAATGAATCAGTGTATATCCATAATTGGGAATTCTACTCAGGAAGAAAAAGTATGAAACAATAATACATGCAAGAACATGGCTGCATCTCAAAAATATTATACTAAGTGAAAGAAATCAAACATAGAAGACTATGCACAGCGTGATTCCATTTATAGGAAATGCTAGAAAATGCAAAACCATGGTAACAGAAAGCAATCCTCCAGGGCCAGGGTGGGGACAAGAGATTCACTGCAAAGGGCACAAGGAAACTTCTGGGTGATGAAGGTGTTTTATATCTTGATTGTGACGGTAGTTACACAATTTCATACAATCGCCAAAATCATCATATGGTACACTTAAAATAAGTAAATTCTAGTGTATACAAATAATATCTTAATAAAAAGGAAATTTGAAAATCATAAAGATCAAGTTCAATATAGTTGCTACCCCTGGAGAGGGAAGGAGGGGATGGAATGGGGAGGGACACGCAGAGCTTTGGCTGTATCAGCAATGTTTTGTTTCTTAAAAATAAAGATAGGAAGAAGCATATATGGGAAAATGTTAAGATCTGCCAAACTTGAGTGATATGTACTAGTGTGTTTGTTATATTGTTTATTCTTTACACTTGTATGTATTGTTGAAATATTTTAAAACCTTTTGAAATAATGAATTATTAAGTTAAAAATAAGCTGAGGGGCCGGGTGCGGTGGCTCACGCCTGTAATCCTAGCACTTTGGGAGGCTGAAGAGGCAGGATCGCTTGAGGTCAGGAGTTCAAGACCAGCCTGAGCAAGAGCGAGACCCCATCTCTACTAAACATAGTAAAATTAGCCAGGCATGGTGGCGCATGCCTATAGTCCCTGCTACTTGGGAGGCTGAGGCAGGAGGATCACTTGAGCCCAGGAGTTTGAGGTTGCTGTGAGCTAGGCTGACGCCACGGCACTCTAGCCCAGGCAACAGAATGAGACTCTGTCTATAAATGAATAAATAAATAAATATGCTGAGGGATTCTCTCAGACTATAGTGCCAAATGACAGTCAAATGGCATAGCGACTGAGAGGCTCTACTGAAGGAAAGAGAAGCCGGCAAAGCTTTTGGTGGCCTTGCAGTGCCAATGTGATGAGTGGAACCTAAAGGAGTCCTCAGTGCACGGCCAGTATTCCTTACAGAACATTTTTTGAGATCTGGGGCTGTATGGGAGGCAGAGCCAAAAGCTTCTAGAAGATGAAATGAAATCTCCTATGGTTTTGTTGTGTTTAGTCCCAGCAGAGACAGAGGGGACTGCACAAACACTGGTGGCAGTCCCCTATAAAGAGGCTAAAGAATTAAGTTCAAATCTCCAAAGGGAAGGACTGACTCTCTCACAGTCATTTATTGCTGAGAAGGTAGAGATCTCCAGTTTCTCAATTAAAAGCCCAGGAGAGCCATGCCCAAAGAACAGGAATGAATCAGAGACAGGCTGAGACTTACTAAAAGTGCAGCTCAGCCCTGACCTAGCTCAATTCCTGATTGTATTGAAGCAATCAGCTCCCCCTTCCTACCTGCCTAACAGAGGAATGGGGAAACCTTCATCTGGAGCCTCCGTGATTCTTTTATACACAATGTGTGTCTTAATTTTTCAAATTGTTAAACATATATAGTGACAGGGAAATGTGACCAATAATCAATGGAAAAAAATAAACAACAGAAGCAACCCCACAGATAAACCAGATATTGGAGTTATCAAACAAGGATTTTAAAATAACTATGATTAATGTATTAAATAACATTGTAGAAAAGATGGACAAAATGAATGAAAAGATCATTTCAACAGATTTGAAATTTATAGACATAATCAAGTGAACATTCTAAAACAAAAATATGAAAAGTAAAATTAAAAACGTATTAAATGTGTTTAGATGTACCTGACAGGATAATTAGTGAAGTAGAAAATAGGTCAGAAGAAAATATTCAAATAGGTCAGAAACAGAGAGAAAGGCAAAAGAATAGAAAATACAGAAAAGAGACAAAGACATATGGGATACACTGAAAAGAGAGAGCCTTCCCCTCTTTCCTCCATTACAATGGTGTAATTGTAGTTCCAGAAAGAGAGAAGGAAGAAAATGGAGTAGAAAAAAGATTTGAAGGGATAATGGCTAAGAATTTCCTAATATTAAAGAAAGGCAACAAATAACGAACCATAGATACAAGAAGCTCAGAGAACAACAAGGAGAATAAATTAAAGAGACATATAGGGAGAGAATTCCATCATATTCAAACCGCTGAGATTTAAGATGAAGAGAAAATCTTGACTCTTATAGGCAGCCAAAGAAAAGAGGCACATTACATACAGAGGTATAAAGATGGGAATTATAGCAGACTTCTCAGCAGAAACTATACAAGTCAGAAGCCTGCATAGTAACATCATCAAAGTATTGAAAGATAAAATACCTGCCAACCTAGAATTATCTACCTAGCAAGAGTATCTTTCAAAAATTTAGGACAAATTAAAACTTTTTAAACAAACAAAAACGGAGAAAATTATTACCAGCAGACCCACACTAAAGACATGTTCAAAGAAGTTTTTTAGGTGAAAGGGGTAAGATACCAGATAACAGCTTGGATCTATACTAAGAAATTAAGAGTAATAGAAATAACCTAAATTAAAGTAAATATAAAATTCAATGTATTGTGGGTTTGCAGCATATGTAAAAGTAAAACATATACAAAATAGCATGAAGGATGGGAGAGAAGAATCAGAAGTGTGCCATTTTACGATCCTTACACTACACACGAAGCAATGTAATATTACCCGAAAGTAGACTGATATTAATTAAATATATATAGTAAGCCCTAGGGAAACCACCAAAATAAATTTTGAAATAGGTATAAATAATAAGCCACTAGTGAAGACAAAATGGCATCGTAAAAATTATTCGATCCAAAAGAAGGGAGAAAAAAAGCAAGCAAGAAGAGATGTAGCCAATAAAAAACAGCTAGGAGGAAAATGCTATATTTTAATTTTACCATTTCAATGATTGCATTAAGGCAAATAGTCTAAATACATCAAATAAAGAAAAAGATTGTCAAATTGATTAAAAAATAGCAAGACCCAACTATATTCTGTCTATAAGAAACCCACTTTAAATAATATAAAAGCATAGACAGGGTAGAAGTGAAAGGGTGGGAAAAGATATGCATTCCAAATACAAATTAAAAGAAAAATAGAGTGGCTGGATTAATATTAGACAAAATAGACATATGAACAAAGAATATTACCATGGATCAAGAAGGACATTACATAATGATAAACTAGTCAATTCACCATGAAGACATGGTAACATGTAACAACAAATGTTCAAAAATAGATGAAGCAGGCCAGGTGTGGTAGCTCATGCTTGTAATCCCAGCACTTTGGGAGGCTGAGGCAGGAGGATTGATTGAGGCCAAGAGTTCAAGACCAGCCTGGGCAACACAGCAAGACCCCCATCTCTTCAAAAATAAAAGTTAGCCAGGCATGGTGGCTTGCACCTGTAGTACTGGCTACTTGGGAGGCTGAGGCGAGAGGCTCTCTTGAGTCTAGGAGTCTGAAGCTACAGCAAGCTATGATTGTACCACTGCATTCCAGCCTAGGGGATAGAGTGAGACCCAGTCTCTTAAAGAAAAAATAAACACAAAAATACATGAAGCAAAATCTGATAGAACTAAAGAGAAATAGACAAGTCCACAATTATACTTGGAGATTTCAACATTTCCTCTCAGTAATAAAAATAATGAGACCATAAAAACCCAGAAAGATTATATACAAAATATCAACAAACTTCACTGAATTGAATTTTAAAGAATACTCTACCCAGCAACAGAAGAGTATCTATTCTTCCCAAGTGCACATGAAACATTCATCAAGATAGACCATATTCTGGGCCAAAAAAGAAACCTTAACAAATTTAAAATAATTAAATTTATACAAAGTACATAATCAGATCATAATGAAATTGAACTAAAGATCAATATCAGGCTGGAAAAAAATGAAATAAAAAAAGGAAAAGAAAAGATCAGTAACAGAAAGATAACTGGAAAATCCCCTAAACGGTTGCGCGTGAAACCATACTTTTATAAATGACCCTTGAGTCAAAGAGGAAGTCAAAAGAGAAACTAGAAAATACTTTGAATTGAATAAAAATGAAAATACAACAGTACAAAGTGAAAACGAAAACACAATATATCAAAATTTGTTGGATGCAGCTAAAGTAGTACTTAGAAGAAACCGATAGCATCAAATGCTTATATCAGAAAAGTAGAAAGTTTCAAACCAATTATCTAAGCTCCCAACTCAGTAAGCTAGAAAAAGAGGATCAAATTAAAAATAAATCAAGTAGAAGGAAAGAAGTGATAAAGATATGAGCAGAGACCAATGAAATTCAGAATAGATAGCACTCTGGGAGGCCGAGGCGGATGGATCGTTTGAGCTCAGGAGTTCAAGACCAGCCTGATCAAGAGCAAGACCCTATCTCTACTAAAAATAGAAAGAAATTAGCTGGATAACTAAAAATATATAGAAAAAATTAGCCGGGCATGTTGGTGCATGCCTGTAGTCCCAGCTACTCGGGAGGCTGAGGCAAGAGGATTGCTTGAGCCCAGGAGTTTGAGGTTGCTGTGAGCTAGGCTGATACACGGCACTCTAGCCCGGGCAACAAGCCAGACTCTGTCTCAAAAAAAAAAAAGAAAAGAAAAAAAAGAAATTCAGAATAGAAAAGTGATCAAATGAAGCTATAAGCTGGTATGTGAAAAGATTACTACCATTCATAAAGTTCTAGCCAAACTGGCCAAGGAAAAAAAAGGGGGGAGAAAAATATAAGTTACACATATCAGAAATGAAAGATAGGATATGATTTCAGGTGCTACAGGCATTAAAAGAATAAGAGAATTTGACAAACAATTCTATCTCCATAAATTCTACCACTTAGATGAAATGGACGAATTCCTTGAAAGATACCAACTATCAAAGCCCATTCAAGAAAAAAATAAATAACCTGATTAGTCCTATGTCTATTAAGGAAATTAAATTCACAGTTTCAAAACTTCCAACAAAGATAACTTCAGGCCCAGATGACTTCATTTGGGAATTATATACAATATTTAAAGAAGAAATAACACTAATTCTACACAAACTTTTCCATAACATATACAAATAGAGAACACCTCCCAAGTGATTTTATGAAGACAGCTCACTATGGTATTAAACCAGACAAAAACATTACAAGTAAAGAAAACTGCAAACCAATATCCTTCATGACCATAGCTGCAAAACTTCGATGAAATACTAGAAAATCAATCCAACAATATATTAACATAAACAGAATTGTGCCCTCATGGGGTTTCTCTCACAAACACGAGGTTAGCTTAACACTCATAAACCAGTCAATGCAAGTCACTGAATTAAAAGACAAAGGAAGAAAAAACAATGCGATCATCTAATATGTATACATTTTTTTAAATAAAATTTAGCATCTATTTATGATAAAATCTCTCAGCAGACTAAGAATAGAAGAGAATTTCCTCAACCTGATAAAGGGCATCGGCAAAGTAACACTGTATTTGATGGTGAAAGACTGAATACTTTCCGGCTAAGATGCGGAACAAGGCAAGGATGTCAACTATTGCCACTCCTATTCAGCGTCATTCTGGAGCTTCTAGACCAGGGGTCCTCAAACTTTTTAAACAGGGGGCCAGTTGACTGTCCCTCAGACCGTTGGAGGGCCGGACTATAGTTTAAAAAAAACTATGAACAAATTCCTATGCACACTGCACATATCTTATTTTGAAGTAAAAAAACAAACGGGCAAAAACACCCGCACGTGGCCCGCAGGCTGTAGTTTGAGGACGCCTGTTCTAGATGGTACAATGAGGCAAGAAAATGAAATAATAGACATACAGATTGGAGAGTAAAAAGTAAAATTCTCTCTGTTCAGAGACGGCATGATTGTCCACGTAGAACAGTCCCGGAGAATCTAACAAAAGATACTAGAGTTAAAGTGAGTGAGGTTATGAAGTTTTCAAGATACAATGTGAATACATAAAATCAATTATGTTTCTATAGATTAGCAATGAACAATTATAAATTGAAATAAAATAGTACCAGTTACAATAGCACCAACAAACTTAAAGTGCTTTAATATAAATCTAACAAAATATGTGCAAGGTCTGTATTCTGAAAACTACAAAACACTGAGGAAAGAAAGAAATCAAAGAAAACTTACGTAAATGGAGAGGTGTATCATTTTAATATTTTGGAAAATTCAATATAGTTAAGATGTCTGGGCTGGGCGCGATGGCTCACACCTGTAATCCCAGCACTTTGGGAGGCTGAGGCAGGAGGATCACTTGAGCTCAGGAGTTTGAGATTTCAGTGAGCTGTGACGATGCCACTGTACTCTAGCCCAGGCAACAGAGGGAGACCCTGTCTCAAAAAAACAAAAAATGAAAACAAATAAACAGACAAAATGACATTTTAGGCCTGATGATTGAAAAAAAATGTTAATTTTCAAACTGATAAGCACAATTCTAATGGAAATCTGTAGGACCAGCAAAATTTTAAGTGAAAAGGCAAGAGAACTTCAATATCCAAAATAATTTTGCGAAAAAGAACAAAGTTGAAGGACTCATACTGCCTGGTTTCAAGACTTATTATAAAGCTCCAGTCGTCAAAAAGGTTGATATTAGAGAAATGACAGAAATGAAAGATCAATGGAATAGAATAGAGTTCTGAAATGAAGCCACTCATATAAGGTCAATTGATTTGCAACGAATGTGCAAGGGCAATTAAACAGAGAAAGGATGGTCTTTCTAACAAATAGTGCTGAAACAATTGCATATCCATGTGCAAAAAAAATGAATCTCAGTCAATATCTTTCACCATATACAAAAATGTACTCAAAATGGATCATAGATCTAAGTGTAAAACCTAATCCTATAAAACTTCTAGAAGAAAACATATACAAAAATCTTTGTTACCTTGGGTTAAGCAAAGTTTTCTCAGCAATAACACCAAAAGCATGATCCATGGAGAAAAAAATGATAAATTGGATTTAACCAGAATTAAGAACTCCTGTTCTTTTAAAGACACCACTGAAAGCATGAAAAGCCAAACCACAGACTGGGAGAAACTATTTTCAATCTGCATATCTAATAAAGGATTTCTATCCTGGATATAGAAGGGGCTCCCAAAACTGAATAATGAGAAAACACCAACCTAGTAAAAATACGGCCTCAAGATTTGAATAGATGGGAGAAGATATACCAAACAAATTGTTTCAGCTCTTTATTGCTGAGTACCAAATAACTCCCACTTGGTAGCACAAAAAAGTAATGATTTATTATTTCTCACTGTTCTGTGGGTCAGGAATTCTTTCAGGGCTGAGCTGGGCAGTCCTTCCGCCCCATGTGGTATCATCTGGTGATACTCACTTGGTTGCACTCAGTAGGTAGCTGGGCTGGAAGGTCCAAGAAGGTCTTAGTCATATCTGGTACCTCAGTGCTCCAATATACAAGGACTCTCTCTTTCTGCATGGTGTTTCATCATTCAGTACTCTGGTGTGAATATCTGTTCTTCATCATGGCAGCTTGCTGGAGCATGAAGGTGGAAGCTGATGGAACTGCTTAAGGGCTAGGCAAGGAATTGGCACAGTATGACTTCTGCCACATTCTACCAGTCCAAGGAAGTCACAAGACCAGCCTGGATTTGAGGTCAAGAGCATTAGACTCCACCTCTGCAGGCAGGTGCACTTACAGGAATGAGAGGAATTGTTGGCAACCCTATTTGGAGACTATCTACCACATAAATGATAACAGTTAGAAAGTAGTATTTGTACCAATGTAGAACAATTAATTTAAGGTAAAACATGTATTAAATGAGAAATACAACAAACCACCAGAAAGATAAAACAAATGAACTTTTATGCAATTTAAGCATGGCTTAAAATATATAAAGCAAATACTGATTGAATTGCAAAGAGAAATAAATAAATCGACAAACATGATGGTATATTTTAATATCCACCTCTCTCAGAAAATGACATCAAAAGTAAAATAAATTTAAAATAAATACAGATATATGGAGTTGAATGGTACAATAAACAAGTTTATCTATTAGATAGATATAATTTTCTACCCATCAAACAGAAAATAGATATTCTTTTCGAATGTCCATGAAACACAAAATTTTGACCATGTGTCATCCCTCAATATTAACCTTAAAACATATAATAAATTATATAGGCATGGGACAGTCTTCTAGGTGTTAGATTGAAAAAAAGAAAGAAATTGTATAGACCCCTTTTTCTGAGCTCAAGGAGATTTAGAAATAAGCATCAAACTAAATCTTGGTTCAGAAAAAAATTTTTTTTTAAACTGAAACTGTTTAGAAAATAGTAATACTTAGAAATTAGTGGTAGCATTCCACATCCAGCAAAGTCTGAATCTTGTTTTGGATCAACCCTCCCACTGAGAAAAAAACAACCAGAAAATCTGGATTAAGAAATATGTTTGGAGGCATTGGAGAGCTACCAAGATAGTGTAGATTTGGGGCCAAGATCTGGAGTGGGAGGAAATATAAGATAGGTGAGCCCAAAATTTGGCAGCATTTTTCCACTCAAGGGACTTGCTAATTTAAAAATTGAAGTAACAGCTTAGAGGCCAAGAAACTGAACAGGAATTTCAGAACTCTTCAGGGCTGGGAGACCAAAATTGGAGTTTAAGACTTGTGAGGGATGGGAAACCAGGTAAACATTCCCAGCTTTCTTTAAATGAATCCTGGAAATAGATCAGCCCCCACAAGGATGCAGCCCAATTTGATTGGAATAAGATGAGCTGCCTCTGGCTTATCCGCCTGCCAAAAGCAAAAGAACATCCTCTCTGGAGAAAGATAACATCATGCAGAGCCTCGAATTAGCTCTATAATTTTTATCATACACAATACCCAGCACTCAGTCAATAAAAACCAGGTTCACAAAAGATAAGCTTTGATTGAAAACCAAGAGAATGAAAAAGCAGGTAAAATTGGTTTGACTTTTGCCAACAGCTGAGTGGTTTGAGTTCCTATCAAACCAATCCTGTCTCGAATGAAAACTGTGGGTTCTTGACAAACTATAATAAACAACTCTCTGAAAGCAGTGGAGAGCAATCAAAAACCAGGCAGAGACTGGAGGGGAATTGATATTTGAAAGAAGAGAAAGGCACTGGTGATTTGTGCATTTCAGCAGCTCTTTGCATGAAAGAAAAGCCTAGTCTGCATGGTGTGGAGTTACTAAAACTTGGATAGAAAATCCACTCTTACTCACTTAAGAATCAAAAGACAGAGTTTCCACAGTAGCTGGCAATTGAGGGAGGAACTCGCAGAAAGAAGAAAGCCAGACAGGGGGAGCCCCACATTCTGTGTGTAAACTCTGCCCGAATCTCTGGATGGCCCCTGAACCAGGCATGCACTGGGTAGGTTCCAAGCAATCCATCCAAGACTCAGGAACTCAACTGAAGTTTCAGCTGCCACCCACAACAGAAGATAGAGTGTGCAGTTTGGGTACAACCAAGGCAATTTCTTGCTTTAAAAAAAAATTAGGATGAGTATTACAACCTTCTTAGAATTTTTCTAGCAGGTTTTCTGGTTTTCACTGGAATTTTGCTGCCCCCTAAACTAAAAACAACAAACAAACAACAACAACAACAAACAGCACTTTTAGGAAGAACTTACTAGAATCCAAAGTTTCTTTAAAATAAAAAAAACTTTAAAAAAATGTGGGTTTTTTTTTTTTTTTTTTTTTTTTTTTTTTTTTTTTTTTTACCATTCAACAGCTCACAAACAGATAGAATCCAAAGTTTCTATAGCTTATCATTCACAATGTCCAGGATACAATCTAAAACTACTTAACATATAAGAAATAGGAAAACATGATCCATAGTCAGGAGAAAAGATAATCAATAGACAGTGACCCTAAGATGTTGAAATTAGCAAACAAGGATCTTAAAACAACTATTATAACTATGCTCAAAAACATAAAGGAAAATATACTTATAATGGATAAAATATAGGAAATATTAGCAGAAAAGTAGAAATTATGAAAAAGAACCAAATAGAAGTTGTACAACTGAAAAAATATAATATCTGAAATAAAAAATGTACTGTAGGCTTAACTTATTGGAGATGAGAAAAGAGTCAGTAAATTTGAAGAAAATCAATAGGAATTATCCAGTCTGAAGAACAGAGTGTCAAGTATCTGAGAGATCATACCAGAAATATTAAGTCATGTACTTGGAATACCAGAAGAAGATGGAGAGGATGGGGGCAGAAAACATATTTGAAGAAATGATGATTGAAAGTGTTCCAAAATTTTTTGAAAGGCATAAATATACAGGTTCAAGAATCTCAGTAAACACCAAGCAAAATGAATATTAAAAACTACTCCTAAGCACATTGTAGTCCAGGCATCCTCAAACTACGGCCCATGGGCCACATGCGGCCCGCTGAGGACATTTATCCGGCCTGCTGGGTGTTTCTGCCGCTGCTGCCTGTCCTGCTTAGTAGTCGACTTGTCCCAGGCCCACAGTGCTCATGTGTGGAATGTATGCTGCACTCTCCAACGGCCCTCCAACGGTCTGAGGGACAGTGAATTGGCCCCCTGTTTAAAAAGTTTGAGGACCCCTGTAAAATGTAGTCAAACTGCTGAAAACCAAAGATAAAGAGAAAATTTTAAAAAGAGTAAAAAAAAAAACTAACATATTATATACAAGGAAACAATTATTTTCATTGTTACCACTGAATTCTTATTAGAAACCATGGAGGCCAGAAGATAGTGGAGAAAAATGCTTAAAGAAAAAATATTCTATCAACCTAGAATATTATACCTAGTGAAAATATCTTTTGAGAATGAAGGTGTAGTAAAGATATGTTCATATTTCTTTAAAAGGAGAGAAAATTCATCACAAATAGATTTTTCATTACCTGAAATGCTAAAGGAAATCCCACAGGCTGAAGTGAAATGACACCAGATAAAACATGGATCTTTAGGAAGAACTTAAGAGCACCATAAATGATAAATATGGAAGTAAATGTAAAAGACTATTTTCCTCTCTTGATCTATCCAAAATACATATGGCCAACTTAAGCAAAAATTATAATATTTTATTGTGGAACTTATAGCATATGTAGATATAATGCATATGATAACTTTAGTATAAAGGCTAGAAGAGGAGTGGGTATATGGTTCTATATGGTTGCAAGAAAATTAAATTAAGAAAGTATACTCTTATCATTATTATAATCTTTAAAAAATGCTAAAAAATATAGCCCCAAATACAATAGATTAATTAAAATAGAATTCTAAAACAAATTTGATCAACCTAAAAATGGCGGAAAAGGAGAAACAGAGGGGATAAATATAAATCAAGTCATAAAATCCCAGACTTAAATCTAATCATATCAATAATTACATTAGTAGTAATGTACTAAATACTACAATTAAAAGTCATATTGCCCAAATGGAAGAAAAACAAAATCCATAATATGTGTATAGAGACTCATTTTAAATATAGGTTGAAAATAAATAGTTGAAAATGTTATACCATGCAAAAATTTGTATAAGAAAGCTGGAGTGGTTGTATTAATATTAATACCAAATAAAGTAGACTTCAGGACAAAGAGTATTTCCAGAGATAAAAAGGAGCCTGTCATCATTATATAGTGGTCAAAAATCATAAATGTATATGTTCCTAAGAATAGAGTTTTAAAATACATCAAGCAAAAGTTGGTAGAATTAAGGGAAAAAGACAATTCTGCAATCATAGTTGAAGATTTTTACACCTCTCTTTCAGTAATTGATAGTCTATATGCACTACATCTAACAACTGCAGAGAAGACATGGCACTTTTTAAGTGCCCATAGTACATTCACCAGTACATATCATATGCTAGGCCATAAAGCAAGCCTCAGA
Source organism: Cheirogaleus medius (assembly GCA_008086735.1). NCBI lineage: Eukaryota > Metazoa > Chordata > Mammalia > Primates > Cheirogaleidae > Cheirogaleus > Cheirogaleus medius. The sequence continues at coordinate 3,979,073 of VBSM01003204.1, forward strand.
ACATTTTAAAGAATTAAGATCACACAGAATTTTTTTTATATTTTACCATTCCAAATGAAAGTGACAGAATGTACTTTTAGCCACTACAGAAATTAAACTGTAAATCAATAAAAATAAGATATTCAGCAATTAAATAATATACTTTGAAATAGTCCATGAGTCAAAGAAGAAAATCCATAGGAAATAATATAATATTTTAAACTTTTTGAAAGGATGAATTATTGAGTTAAAAATAAGCTGAGGGCCGGGCGCAGTGGCTCATGCCTGTAATCCTAGCACTCTGGGAGGCTGAGG
>VBSM01003204.1:3979466-4052884 GCA_008086735.1 Cheirogaleus medius
AGGAGGCTGAGGCAGGGGGATCACTTGAACCCAGGAGTTTGAGGTTGCTGTGAGCTAGGCTGATGCCACGCTTTCTAGCCTGGGCAACAGAGCAAGACTGTCTCAAATAAATTTAAAAAAAAAGAAAAATAAAAAAGAAACAACTAGAAAATGAAATTTAATAAACAAGTTGATTACAAGAGAATTAAAACATATAATACATAGGAATAAATTTAATAAAAATCATACAAGATCTCTATACTGAAAACTACAAAACATTTCTGAGAGAAATTGAAGATCTAAATATATGGAGATATATAAGATGTTCATGAATCGAAAGACACAAAAGCATTAAAATATCAATTCTCCCCCAACTGATCTATAGATTCAGCTTTATCTCAGTCATAAACCCACCATAGTTATATGGTAAGAATATATGAGCTGATATTAAATATAGGTAGCTGATATTATTTGGAAATGCAAATAGCTTATGCAAAGCAGTCCAGAAAATAATGATCAAAGTTGGAGGTTTTTCCTACTTGACTTCAAGTAATCAAGATTGTGTGGTACTGTTATAAGAACTTATAAGGACCAACAATTTATCAATGCAACAAAAAAGAAGGCTCATATATTTAATTTTAAACAAGTGCACCAAAGGAATCCAATGGGGGAAAATAAGTCTTTTCAACAAATGGAACTGGGACAACTGAATATCCATATGGAAAAATGAAGCTTGACTCCTGTTTCACATCATACACAAAACTATTTTGAGATAGATCAAAAACCTAAACATGAAAGTTAAAACTGTGAGGAAAACATGCAGAGCAACTGAAACTCTCATGTATCGTTGGAGTAGTATGATAAAATGTCAAAATTACTCTGAAACTATGGAGACAGTAAAACGATCAGTGGTTGTTAGGGTTAGGGGGTGAGGAGGAATGAATAGGTGGAGCCTAGAGGATTTTTAGGGCAGTGAAAATATTCCGTATGGTACTATAACGGTGGGTAGATACATGTCACTACATGTTTGTCCAAATGCATAGAGTGTACAACACCAAGAATAAACCCTAAGGTAAACTGTAGACTTCGAGTGATAATGATGTGTCAGGATAGGCTCATCAGTTGTAACAAGTGTACCGCACTGGCGGGGGATGTTGACAACGGGGGAGGCTATGCATGTGTGGGGGCCGGGGGCATATGGGAAATCTCTGTACCTTCCTCTCAATGTTGCTGTGAATCTAAACAGCTCTAAAAAAAATAGCCTTAGAAAATCACTTTGGAAAAAGTTCTGGCAGTTTCTTATAAAACTTAACATACATACACCTGCCTTATGTCCCAGCGATTTTACTCCTGGCTGTTTATTGAGAAATAAAAACACAAATACACAAACATATGTAGGCAAGAATGTTCATAGAAAATTTATTCTTAGTAGCAAAAACTGGAAACTTCCAGGTATTCACTAATTACAGAATAAATAAATTATTATTTATTCAGACGATGAAGTAATACAAAAAGAAGAAACTATTATGATAACACAAATGAATTTTTTAAAAACATTATTTTGAGTGAAAGAAGCCATTATATGAAAGAGTATATTCTGTGTGATTTCATTTATATGAGATTTTAGAACAAGAAAAGAAAACTAATCTACGGCATAAAAGAGTCAGAACTCTGCCACTGAAAGAGGGTGGAAATGGGATTTACTGGGAAGAGGCATAAGAGAACTTTCTTAGATACTAGTGATGTTCTGTATCTTGATAGGGCTTTAGGTTTCACAGATATGTACATTGATCAAAATTCAAGGAATGGTGCGCTTAAGATTTGTACATTTCATTACAAATGTAATGTTTCTTTTTTTATTTTGAGAAAGAAATATTGAATACTAACTAGTTAAGGATATGTCAGCTAAAGTGGTTAAGGGTACAGAGTACTGATGCCTGAAACTTATTTTGAAAAGCATAAAATACAAGATAGATTGGTGGTTGGATATTAATATTGAAAAGTGAAGACCACCTGTCGCTCTTTGAAGGCAAGAAGAATAGAAAATCCAAGAGGAAACTAATGAGAGAATTCAGTAAAGAGACTGGATATAAGATCAACATACAAAACCCAATAGCTTTCCTAGTCATTATTACAACTAATTATAAAATTTTGCAGGGAAAACCCTACTCACAAATGTATAAAAAAGTGTAAAGTGCTGACAAATAAACTTAACAAGAAATGTGTAAGGCTTATGAAAGAAAAGTACACAACTTTATTGACATAAATAAAGGAAGGCTTCAAGAAAGACTCTCTACATTCCTGAAGGGGAAGACTTTATATTGTAAAAAGATAAATTTTCCCTAAATTAATTTATCAATTCAATGCAATCCCAATTAAAATTCTAATGAAATTTTTAAGCTGATTCTAAAGTTTATTGGAGGAGGAAATGTATAAGAATACCCAAAAAACTTTAAAAGAGAACAACAATGGAGACTTTCATGTTAAGCTATCAAACTACAAAGTTATAGTTATTGTTAATAAAACATATGGGATTAATGAGGGAAGATATGAATGGACCATGAAACACATAGAATTTTAAAAATAATTATAAAGTTTTTAGAAGCAAAAGTAGAATAATATTTTCATAACTTCATGGCAAGAAAACCTCCATTGAAAAAAATATAAACCTAAAAGAAAAAGATATGGCAAAACACATATAAAATTTATGTATAATGAAATATGACATAAATAAAATTAAAATAACATCAATAGCAGAAATATTTGTAACATATATAACAGGTAAAAGATTAATAGCATATATAACAAGCTATCTGTTAGAAATAACCCAATAAAAAAAGGGTGAAAAAAATATGAACAGTAAATTTAAAAAAAGAAGCAATACAAATGACATAAAATTTTCCTAAACTTTCAATAATTATAGAAATTAGAAATTAAGATAATACTCAATGTCATTTTTACCTCCATATTGATAAAATTATAAAATAATGATATACAGGAAGGGAAAGAATATTTTAAAAAACAGGTCCTTTCATATATGGTAGGCAGATCTGCAGATTTATAAAGCATTTTTGGATGGCAATTTGGCATTATCTATCCAAAATTTAAGTGCATACTATGAGCAATTTCTTTTTCAGGAATCTATTCTGTAGAATCACTGCACAAAGTGTCTGCATGTAAATTTTCATGAATGGAGGAGTAAATGAATCATAATATAACCTTATCGTGAAACGCTAGATATCAGTTAAAAAGACGGGGGAGGACTATGTACTCTGGTATTGGAAAAATCTTCAAGGTATATTGACTGTGAAAAAATCAAGTTGCAAGTCTATAGATATGATAGGATCACATTTATGTAAAAACAAAAAATACACATTGTGACTGGAAAGGAAGCATCCTTTCTCCTTTCTTCCCTAGTAACAGAAGTAGAATACAACTAGCCAAAAGACCACAGATCCCAGCCTTCCCTGTAGCTAGAGGTGGCCATATGACTAAGTTCTACCCAGTAATGTATAAGCAGAAGTTATGAGGACAGCCTTCTGGGAAGGCTCACTAAAAGGGAAATGGATAGCCAAGGCACTCTTTCTTTTTGCCATTCTATCTTTCCTTCTTCCTCCCTTCTTGAATAAGGACATGATGACTGGAACTCCGGCAGCCATCCTGGACCATGGGGTGATAGAAACCAATGCTAAGGATGCAGGAGCAGAAAGTTCAGAAGACTCTGGGTCCCTGACAACTGCTTTTACATGAGAAAACAATAAACTTCTTTGTTTATGCCACTGTTGATTTCCAGTCTCCTTTACTAGTGACTAAACACTATTTCCAAGTAATATATAAGCATGTAAAATTTAAACGTCTAGAGTATATGCACCCAAAAGATTATCGTGGTTACGTCTGAGGAGGAGTTGAAGCTGGAGGAGTGTGAAGGAAACACTCAAATTTTACTCTGTGGATTTCTATCGTGTAAGTATTTGACAACCAAGATGAGTTCATTCATATTGTTTGTATAATACACAAATCTGAAATCATTCTGTCAAAAAAGAAAACAAAGAAAAGAGACAGGAAGAATATTTCCAGGTGGTAATAGTGGATGCCTCTGGATGATGGGATTATTAGGTTTTTTTAATATTCTGTTATATTTTCTAAATCTTCTAAATAAACAGATCACTTTAAAATAAGGACAAGATTCATTAAAGTTATTTTTAAGAAAGAAGAACAGCAGAAGGGAAACAGAGGGATGAGTAGGAAAAGAAGAAAGGGAAGATATAAAGCCCAGAGTTCTGAAAGAAAGAAGAGAAAGAGTGGAAGATGGCAGAAGTTCAACCTGGGAATGACAGCACAGTCCTGAGCGCAGACGCTTCCATGAGGTCCTGCTGATCACATGTTGTACCCAGATTCCCTCCGGGCCCAAGTCTCTGACCAACATCCTGCCTATTATATGGTGAAGCCATATATATATATATATATATATATATGAGCCCATCCTGCCTATTATATGGTGAAGTCAAGATAATGTCAGAGTCACTGATCACATATGATGTGGAAAGGGTCCCAAGATGGGCAGGAGATCCCAGAGACCCATCTCAGCAGGGGGGATCCACTCCCTCCTTCTACAGGGAGCGCATCCCTGGGGGTCTGTCAGTGAACGGGCTGTGGGGAGAGTCCTGAGCATAAGGTACCCAGAGGGAACCAGAAACGATGCTGAGAGTCTTGCGGTGCCCGTCACAGAGGTCTGCATTTGTGTCCGAGGTCTGAGCATTCTGCCCGGAGTCCAGGTGGTGAGGGGCTGAAGCATGTCCTGAACGTATCCTCACTATCAAGGGATGATGGAAAAGAGGAAGCAGGAGAGAGCTGGCATTCAGCACGGCTAGGACTGGAAAGACAGATGGAAAAGCAAAGCAAGAGGAAAGAAGATTAAATCAAAGAGTCCAAAGGTGCCCAGGTGCTCAGTCCTGGTCTGGGATGGAACTGACATTCCTGGGGCCTGATCCTCGGATAGATGTAAACAAAGGCACGTGAAGAGAAGTCACAGTGCTGGTGACTGGAGGGCAAGTCCATCTAGATTGAAGTAGGACCACTCTTAAAAGGTATACAGCCATGGACGATGGCAGACACCTGGGAGGATATCAAAGCCAAAGTATTAGTCCAAGTTCTCAACTTTGTGGATTAGTGTCCAGGGAGCCAGAGTATTGAACAGAAAAAGAGAGGCAGACACTCAGACATCTAATGAAAAATAACAGGGAAGACTACTAATAAATGAAGCACAAGTTCAAGGTTCCAGCAAGATATAATATATGTTAGATGACACCTTAAAAATAAAGAATTAAAATTTTTGAAGGGATAGGCTTGCTTTATCCAGCTGAGAATCAAGTACTCCAACGGCTAGGCTAGAATTGGCAAATGCATAGCAAACATCCCGTGGCTTACATATTTTCCACCTGTGGAAATTAATTAATTAATTAGTCATTAATCAATCTTGTTCTCATAGTTAAACCTATACAAGTTTTCATAGCTCCCCCAGTAGAGCACTTTGGGAAGCCACTACCAATCGATTATACTTAGCATAAAAGATGAAACCATTTGACACCCTAGGGACATAATATACAATTCTTCCCTGTGGATGTGACCTGCAGGGGTATTTATGAGCTTCCCAGGATAAAAGGCCTCTGTCAGCAGATCTTCCCAGAGCACAGCTCCCTCAGAACTCTCCTTGGTGCTGAAAATTGGTCTGCATTTCCCTACAGGTCCCGGATCCTGCCACTTCCCACCCCAGAGATGCCCCTTGTAAATAAACAGAAACCAGATTCTTCTAAGGGATGAAAAAGAACAATTTGGAAATAAATCATTTTAAAAGAGATGTGGTATGCATTGTTATGGGGTAGGCTTTAACAAGACCAGAACCTAGGTAACTGGGAACCCATATCAGAGAGGCTGTGGGTGAACATTACAGAATCCTACAAATCACACGTGAAATTCAGAAGAAAATCCAAGGTTAGCCACCTAAAGCACTCATAGGACAGAGTGATGACGGGGCAGGTCTCAGAGATAGGAAATCAGAACCAAATTCAGGCCCTAGGAAAGGCAAGTGAGAAAGTCACATGGTACTTTAGACTGAAGGTTTGTGTCTCCCCCAAAATTCATATGTTGCAATCCTACCCCCAGTGTGATGGTATTAGGATGTGGGGCCTTTGGTAGGTCATTAGGTCCTGAGGGTGGAGCCCTCATGAATGGGATTAGTGCCCTTATGGAAAAGACTCTGGAGAGCCCCTTACCCCTTCCACCAGGTGAGGAAACAGGAAGATGATGCCAGGACGTGCACCCCCACTAGACACCGAATCTTCTGGTGCCTTGATCTTGGAATTGCCAGTCTCCAGAACCGTGAGAAATAAATTTCTGTTGTTTATAAGCCACCCGGTGTACGGTATTCTGGTATAACAGCCCAAACTAAGATGCATGGACATGGATGGCATTCCAATGGACAGGTTTTTGCTGGTTATTTCTTCATGGATACTTTTGAACAGAACATTTTGTCTTATTTAAAAATAATGCATAGTCATTGTAGGAACATTGAGAAGCAAACAAAAGTAGAAATAAGGGGAAAGGCATTGCCCACAATCCAGAGACGATCATTGTTACCATTTTGGCATATTTCTTTCCATCTTTTTTCCTTGAATGTTCACATAATTGAGATAATACTTATACATCTTGATTCTTTACTTTAACATTATATTATTAGCATTTTCTCATGTTAAAAATTCTATATAAAACTCATTTGTACTAGTTGCATCACAAAGCATTGTGTATGGGTGGACTATAATCTATTAATCATTCTCTTATTGTGTATTTTTTATGTTGCTTCTACTTATTTTCTATGAAAATCACAGCAATGGTATACACTTGACTATACTTGTGTCCATATTTCTGATGATTTTCTTAAACTCCAAGAAATAGAATTATGGAGCTAAAGGATCTTAACATCTTGAGCTCCTGATGCATCTGGGCCAATTGCCTTTGAGAGACACTGTCCCCATTTCTCTCTCCTACAAGGTTGGGTGAGCCAGGGTTATCACTCCTGTGCCAGTGATATCGGGTTGGGTACAGGCTAAACTGCTGCAGCAAAGAGATCAGAAAATACAGCTACTCAGACAAGCTGGACATTTCTTTCTTTTTCACATAGCTAGCAATCTAAGGGCAAGAAGCAGCTCCTTGTGTCTTCTTCTGCCACTCCCCACGAATCATCTCCAACTCCATGATCAAAGGCCCCCAGGTCCTCATTTGATTTCATGCTGCAAGAAAGGACAGGGAAAGGCAGCAGAGAGCAGGCGATTTTGTTTTGGGCAAGTGAGCTGGATATTAGCTCCTCCACGCCCACTCTCTGGTCTGCTCTGTGCCTTGGGAGCCAACCTCTAGAGATTAGAGATTTCTGTGCCCTCTGGATTCCAGAATGGTTCAGCCAATGTGAGGCACCAGTAAGACATCAGAGGATGGAGGAAGGAGGAAGGAGATCAGGGTATCAAGTTGTCTGGTTCTGTCCTTGCTGGGGTTTGCTTATGTTCTTTCATTCGAGGCCATAGCTTCCATTGGGTGGTCCACTCCACGTCTTCTCCCTGGGCTTGTATTTGCTCCCCTCTCCTGCCTCTAAGGCCTGCGGTGGATAATAGCTTCTCCCCACCGTTGCTATCCTGGGGGTACTGCATCAGTAGGACTCCGATTCGGTCAGATACACAGGGAAAGGGACAATGGAAGCCTAAGCAACAGTACAGGAAATCTGAAAAATATTTACAGCCAATTGGGATCACGCAGACCTCAAACACATCATTTTTTCAGGTGTCTTGTTACTTTGCCTAAACACAGCCTGCACTGACTTCTGACACCAACTACCCAGAGTTTGGTGGAACTTCCCAAGTTAAGAGCACGACCCTCCACGAGGCTGCCTTCGCTTCAGATGCCAGCTGCAAGTTTGGGTCTCTCAGACTAGCCTCACTCTGGCCAGCTGACTACAAATGTGGGGATTCCCACTACCGCCTCCGGTTCAATACTTCTGGAATAACTCAGAATTCAGGATAGCACTGTATATATGATTAGCAAGAAGATACAAATCAGAACCAGCCAAAGGAAGAGATGCATAGGGCAAGGTCGGGAAGGGTCCCAAACAGCAAGCTTCTATCATCCTCAGGGACCCGTCACCCTCCCAGCACATCAACGTGTGGCAAGAGGCACAGTGTTGCCAACCAGGGAAGCTCACCTAAACTGCAGTGTCCAGACTTCTTACTGGGGTTACCTTACTTAGGCATGATTGACTAAATCATTGGCCATGTGGTTGAACTTGGTCTTTAGCCCCCATCGGTCTCCAGAGGTAGGGCTAATATCACATGACTCAGAGCCCCAACTCTCTAATCACATGGTTGGCCTTTCTGGCATGATCAACCTCCATCCTGCATCACCTCATTAGCATAAACTACCTAGGGGCCATTTGTCACCTAAACCATCCCATGTGGGCCAAGGGGTCCATCATGGATAACAAAGATACCTCCATTACCCAGGAAATTCCAAGGATTTGAAGGTTACTGGCCAGGAACCAGGAACAAAGTCCAGCAAATTCTTTATTAAACACCACCCACAGCTTTGTAAATTGTCCCTTTATTTACTTGTTCTCAATTTGCCCAATTTGAAGGAGCCATCTCTTTCCTGATGGGACTCCAACTAGCACAAATGAAACTAAAATTAAACACATCACTTCTGACACATTCCACTGGTGAGAGTTTAGTCACATGGCCATACCTTCTGCAAAGGAACATGGGAAATATAGTCTCTATTTGAGCATTTGTTGCCACCTAAAACTCTGTCACTGAGGAAAAAAGAGAGAATGCGTTTGAGGGAATAAATAGCAGCCTGTCACACTATGCTACACACCAACATTTAAAAATCATTGCCAGTTTGGCCAGGTGCAGCGGCTCATGCCTGTAATCCCAGCATTTTGGGAGGCCAAGGAGAGAGGATCACTTGAGCCCAAGAGTCTGAGACCAGCCTGGGCAACAAAGTGAGACCCCGTCTCTACAAAAAATTAAAAAATTAGCTGGGCGCACATTAGCTGTGGCACACATCTGTAGTCCCAGTTACTGGGGAGGCTGAGGCAGGAGGATCCCTTGAGCCCAGGAGTTGGAGGTTGCAGTGATCTATGATCACGTCACTGCACTCCAGCCTGGGCAACAGAGTGAGCCCTTGTCTCTAAAAAAAAAAAAAATCATTGCCAGTTTGATAGGCAAAAGGCAGTATTTTGTCATTTTACTTTTCATCTTTTTACGTACTGGAAAGAATAAACATCCTTTCATTTTTTTATTGGCCATTTATCTTTATTTTACTGTGATTTATTTTGTCAGGTTTGGGGTCCATTTTTCCATTGACTTTCTAGAGTGTTTTATTGATCAAATGAGCTCTTTTAGGTTTAAAGATAACTCTCTTCTGTCAAAGCAACTTAAAAAAACACCTAGTTCAAAAGTGAAACAAAAAACTAAATATAAAAACCATTTTAAAAGACCAACGTCACCGAGCTTTGTGGTGTAAGGCGACGTTCCTCTGGCCACTTACTCCAGGTGGGCTCACAGGTGACTCTCCTTGGTCTCTTTTCTCTAGCGCCAGGTCTCCACCTGGCAATTTCATGTGCCATCACCTGGGAGCAGCTGAAGTAAATGTACTGCCATGTTCTCAGATAAATGACAAGTCCTCTATCTGAGGTTCCAATCCCCTGTTCACAGGGGCAGGAGATGGGTCCTGGGTTTGCAGTCTATTTCCCAAGAACAGGAGATTGTCACGATTCTACAGGTCCAGCGAGTGGTGGGCCCTTTTGATGCCGTTGGATCAGCCACTCGCTTCTGGAAGATTCTGCTTACCCCATCAACAGTCTGAGACTTCACAAAATACCACCTGACATGTCTTAGTTTGGGATTGTCCCAAAACAGAGCCTGAGACAAGGACTTGGGGACTAAAAGTTTAGTCTCGAGGCAATACCAGGAAACTGAAGCCAGGGAGAAGGAGAAATGAGCAAGGAGAGGAGGAAGTGCCAGGGAAGGGGATGTGATTGGACTGGGTAAAGGACAGTGAGCCTTGCTGGGGACTCCCTAAGGAACTGCATAGAACACACCTGAGAACTGTGTCTCTAAAGGACAGCAGACAGAGAGAGACATTTGTCCACTGGCTCCCTCCCCACACCCCCGCTGAGTTGACCACAGGACTATTAACTCCCCTGGACTTTCCAGCCACCTTGGAAAAACCCTAAGTGTCCGGCCCAGCTGCAGCTGAAATCAGCGGTGGCTCAGGCTGAGTCCGTGTGTGCCGAAAATAGCGCGGGCTGTGTTGTGTCTCTTTCAATATGTAAATACCTCAACCGCATGCTGAGAACAATAAACAGGTTGTATTCTGGGTAGGTTCATGCTTTGGAGCAGTCCAGGATCTCAGAAATATGGACTGTGGGGAAGGAAGGGCTAAAAGCTGGGCCACGTGGGAAGGGGTTTGCAGGAGGCACAAAGTGTGTCTAACGCAGACGGGGACGTGGGACGCAGAGTGTGAGGAAATGGAGCCACTTGGCCGGCAGTGGCCTTGGCTGCAGGGCACTGAGAATGCTGACAGCTCTCCAGGGCCAGGCGGGGACCTGAAGGGGAGATCACAGCCCTCCCGGCCCAGGGGCGTGGGGGAAGGGAAGGGGCAACAAGGCACACAAAGGTGTATGTACAAGGACGTTCATCTTAATGGCGATTATTCTAGCAATTTGAAAGTCAGCTAGGGGCTCAAAAGGCATTGATTGTAAATCATGGTTTGACCATTAGAAATGAAGCCAATTTGCAGGAACTGGGGAGACAGGACATATGGAACCGCACTGGGCAAAGTCCAGACTGAGGGAAACTCTACAGGTCAATTCCACGATAGTGCTCCCCAACAGAGTGATTCTAAGGGAAAAGAGCAGGATGCGGGGGACCCATAGATTAAAAGAATTTAAAAGACATATCAAAAATTTTTAAATAGCTAAGACTAAACTATAGTGTCTAAGTAAGTCCACTTGGATGACAAAACTACAAAGAATTGCAAAGAAGCAATTGGCACAAACATCAGGACAGGGGGTATTTTTGGTGGTGGGGTGGGGAGCCATGGTCTCTGGGCAGGGCACGGGGGGCCTTCAGGAGCTGGTGAAGTTCCCGCTCTTGAACTGAGTGCTCACAGCGTGCAGGCACTGTGCTAAGCCCTTCGCGCATATTGACTCATCCAATTCTCACAGCAACCCCACGAGGCAGAGGCTGGTATAAGCCCCATTTTCCAGATGAGGACACTGAGGCCCAGGGCTCTCCCATCAGTTGTCCGATTCATGATGAATCAGTGGTGAAGATAGGATTCAAACCCAGGCAGCCTGGACCCAGAGCCCACGTGCTCCACCCCAGGCCTGGAGGCGGAAGAGGTGGGCCTGGACTTGACTCTCGCAGGAGCCACCTTAGGTAATCACTTCATCTCAAGTCTGCGTTTCTCTGTCTGCACGACAGGGGTGCCGATCTCGTGTGGGGTTGTGGCGGATGCAGTCATGCACATGACGTGCTTCCATTGCAGCTGAGGATGAACATCAGCTACTGTTTGGTCGCCGACTGCCCTTCCTGCCTCCATCTCCTCTCCCACCTACCGACAGGCTGAGTAATCCTCCTAAAATGCCATCTTGATCCTTTAATTACTCCCCACTTAAAACCTTCCACATCTCTCCAATGTTCCTCATTGCTCCCAAGAGGCTCTCTCCCGACCCCAGGATTCCAGGCCTTCCTGACACCCCTTGCCCCGGCACATGCTCCTACCTCCCGCACGTTCCTACCTCCTGGAAAGCAATTCTCCACGTGCCTGGCAGGCAGTCTCCAGCTCATACCTCAAGCCTCAAGTTGAAGGTCACCACCTTGTGTCTCCCCTTCTCTGCCCGGGTGGATTGACCAACGCGCTCCCCTCCCCATGTGCCTTGTAAAGCCTTTATCATCACTCTCACCACATCACATGGAGTTATGGTTTCTGTCCCCCTATCAGAAGATAAGCCCTTTGGGGCTGAGACCATATTGAGGTTGGAAGGCCCAAGTGACTCTACTCCCAGGGACCCCCCTCTAGCCCTGGCGGGCGGGGCGGTGGCCAGAGAAGCATGTGCCCAGGGAGGAAGCCCTGGCACCAAGGTCCCAAGTGTCCCTCCATGGAAGACACCTTTGGGAGGCATCTGCCCAGTTAACAAGGACCCCTTCTCTCAAAACTGCTTTCCCACCTGGATGCAAACCCTCTCCCTGGACACAGCTGATGAGACTATAGGTGGTGGCCCCAAACGGTCCAGTCTCAGCACAGAATCACATTTAAAAACACAAAACTGGTGGGGCGAGGTGGCTCACGCCTGTAATCCCAGCACTTTCAGAGGCCAAGGTGGGAGGATCATTTGAACCAGGAGTTCTAGACCAGCCTGAGCAACTAGTGAGACCCCATCTCTACAAAAAACAAAACAAAAATTGGCTGGTGCAGTGGCTCACATCTGTAATCCCAGGTACTCAGGAGGCTGAGGCAGGAGGCTCACTTAAGCCCAGGAGTTGGAGGTTGCAGTGAGCTATGATGACGCCACTGCACTCCAGCCTGGGCAACAGAGCAAGACCTTATCTAAAAAAAACCAAAAAACAAAAAACAAAAAAAGCCACAAACTCCAGCTATCAGATAGCAATTTAAAAAGAATCCCAGCCTTTACCTGAATTTCAAGAATATTCAAAGGGACCCAGGTTTGAGCTCACAATAGCCCCTCTCCCCAGACAGCTCCTTTCTACTCCGCGGTCTCCTACCCCACAGCTGCCCCCAGCCCTTCACACGCCAAACCTCGAGCGCCACCTCGGGTTCCCATCTTTCTCCTCCTCCTCCCTCTGCCCAGTTCTTCATCCTGGCAAGCTCCCCTGCCTCTCCCCTCCCCTCCCCTCCCTGCTCCTACCTCTGCACCGTCCTCCCAGTTCACCGCAACTCAACATCTGGGAGCCCTGGGGGGTGGAGGGCAAAGCGTGGGTGGAGGGCAGGTGGGGGTAGGGACGTGCATGTCATTGACACAGGAATAAGTACTGTGCCCAACACGTACACAGGGGACCTGGGCCATGAGCACCCGGCACTTCCCTCTATTACCCTCTTACTCCTGACACAAATCTCACATGCGATTTGCATATCATTACCATATTCATCCTCAGCTCTTGCAGCAATCTGGTGTCACCTACACAGACTCCAACACACAGAATGACCAGCAGACACCACAGGTGTGTACATACACAAACACGCACCCAGGCACACGTGTCCACACAGACACACCGGTGTGTGCCCTGCCAGAAAAACTTCATTAATGCAGACAAGAGAAGGGGGCTCAGCCCCACGGCTCCCCTGCATGCTCCTCCGTGGCCACTGACCTCCCCTAGGACCCCCACACCACGGCCTGCCTGCCCGAGCTCCTCCACCCCTCTCCCTCTGGTGCATTTTTTCCTGTGCCCCTGCTGAGCTCAGCTCTGCCACCAGACTCTGCTGGGACCTTGTTATTTTTACAGTTGCAGGGAGCGAACTCTCGGAGAGAAGGGATGGCTTTGCTGAGAGGGCAGGTGCCTGATGCCCTGAGCCACTGCCAGCCCAGCTCCCGAGGGTCGAGGGTTCCTGGCCGGGCTGGGCTGGTGGCTCCGGTCAGCCAGGACCAGCCCTGGGGCCTGCCAGAGGGACCTTCCCTGGCAAGCTGGCTCCATGCGGCTGCCAACTTTCTCCTCGGGGCTAGGCACACCCTGGGCCAGTTCTGGGCTCTGCACCTGGAAAGCGAAGGGGATTCTCCACCAGCGAGGATGTGGGCAGGTCCCTGGGGTCCTCCCTGCTTCACTTCCCCCTTTAGGGCAGGAGCATCAGGGCCCTGTTCATCTGCGTGGGTCAGAGGACTTGCAGGGCGGGTCACAGGACAGGGGCCCTCCCAGGAGGCTGGAGCGGGAAGGGCTGGTCCTGGGGGTCTTTGCATGCAGTGGGGGGGTGATACATGGGGCTTGGGGATGAAAGGAGAGAAGCAGAGTATGTCTTATCATGCTGAGGGCTCTTGTGGGGGGCAATGGCCAGGCAAGATGGCCTCTGTACCTCCGACCCTCGCTGCCAGCTCCACCCCACTCACTGCGACCAATCGGTTCAGCCAGAGTGATGTTCTTTCCACCTGCTGACATCTGGCGGGAAAGACCCAGAGTGATATCACGTGTTCCCTTTCCAGGGTGCCTCTCTCATTCCTCTCCTCTCGGCCTACACTCTTCCTCCAGGCCCCTGGGCCTCTGCCAAGGGTTGTCGACAAGATTGGGCACCTCTGAATCCTTGTCTGTACAAGGAGCGTCTCCTGGGAAAGCCAGGGACACCTTTCCTGGCACAGAGCCTGGGGAGCGGCCCCCGAGGGCTCCCCACCGTGCCCACCTTCTTTCTGCTGCAGGCAGGAATGTTGCTGATTTCAGGCAAATAACTCGTCATTTCACTTCCCAGACCTGAAAGCCCCATGTGTGGAGTTAACTCCCGTCCTGACGTGGGGCTAGTGCCAGCCAGAGCTGGGCGCTGTGTTAATACCCACTGGGCACCATTGTTTCCATCACAGGGTTAATTGGTCCCCAAGAGCCTCAAGCCAGGGGAGGCTGCTTCGGGCTGGGAGTCCAAAGACTCAGATTTTAAATCTACACCTGCCAAGGACCTGTCTGTGTGAGCTTCCCTGGACAGAGCACTTCCCCCTCCGGGCCTCAGTGTTCCCATCTGCAAAATGAGCAGGTGAACTCGGCTGATCTCCAAAGTCCTTCCCAGCAGGCTTGGAGTTTCCAAGACATTCCGTGATGCTGACATTCTGTTACAGCCTGCCATGGTCTAGGATGATGTTCTAAGTCATTCCATGACATTTACAGCCATCTACACCATCCTATGATGACATCGGAAGGTGGTCCTTGACATTCGGTGACATTTACAACAATCTACAGCATTCTCTGACATCTTTTGACATTTACAAGAATTCACAACACCCTGTGACATTCTTTGACATTCCAGAGCATTTTACGACATTCCGTGACATTCAACAGCACTCTATGGCATTCTAGCCACGATATTCTATGGCATTCTGTGACATTCTAAATTTATACCATGTGGGTTTGTCTCTCTTCCAAGGGGCCTCCCTGACATAGCTAGAGAAACCATACCCCCACCCCAGGACCCCGTCCCCTACAGTTCCTCCTGCCCAAGGGGCGTGACCCCTCTGTGGTCAGAAGTCCTTGAACTTGAGTCCCTAGAGCCATCTGTCCACTCTAGGATCCTGACCTGGGCTTTGGGGTGGGGGTGGGGGATCTTTCCAGCAACAATGGTCTCCCCAGGTGTTTTGCATCTGAAGAAATCTGTCCACCCTCCCCCACTGCCACTAGAATATTTCAATTAATAGCTCAGGATAAGGGGGTTTTTCCTTGATGTAATATTGAGTTTAAGCATACCAGATATCTGAAACATTTTGACTTATGGGAACAGCAATGTTATAGGTTCAACCTAACAGAACAGAAAGAATGTGGATTTGGGAGTCAGACAGTCCCAGGGACGAATCCCGACGCTGCCATTCATTAGCTTTGAGACTCGGGGCAGCTTCACCAGGCCTCGCTTTCCTCGTCCGTAAATGGAGATAACAAATTTTATTGGAGGAGTTGGTGGAGGATTTAATGAAATAGCGCAGGCCGAGGATCTGGAATGGAATAAGGAGGCCTCAAAATCTTCCTTGCCCCCTTCCCTTTCCCTCGGAACAGCAGTAAAGCAATTCAGGAGTGAGCGGCACACGCTGAGGAAGAGGACCTAGCTTTGGTCCTGGCCTGGCTTCCTCCTCACTGTGCAGCCTTGAGAAAGCGGCTCTGCTCTGTGGACCTCAGCTTACCCATCTGTAAAACGGGATGGGAGGTACCCAGGTCAACTGGCGGACCCCTCTGGCCGTGATGGCTGGGGGAGGAGTAGGGTGACAGCACAGGGAACCTTGAAGTCTGCTCAGGCGAGCCTTGGGGAGCATAGTTATGGTGAGACAGGACACTGGACAGTGGCTTAACATCGCAGTGGGAGGAACAACAGGTCGGACCTGACGAAGTGATTCTTCCTGAGCATTGAGTTGGTGGCCTGGGTTGTAACGCTGCTGCTCCACAGAGTTTTACGAGAACAGCTCCACAGGGGGGTGGCAGGTACCCCACCTGGTGGGCCGTGTCCTGTCCAGCCCTCCAGGCCCCTGAGTGGCAGGAAGGACCCAGGCTGGGTGGAAACCTTAAGAGATGGCACCCCCTGGTGGCCACACTCTGTCATTGCAGCAAGGGCTGCAGCCTGGGGAGTCGACGTCTCACCTGCTGCCTCCCGTGGGCCTCGGCCAGAGCAGAGTTTGGGAAGAAGGTGACCTAAGCCAGGGCAAGCCTGTGGGACTGAAGGCTGGTAAGGGCCCTTCAGTACCCTCTTGAACAAATATTTATTGAGCACCTACTATGTGCCAGGCGGTGTGTTGGGCTCTCAGAGCCAGTGTTGAACAACACAAGCCCTTGCTTGGTTGGAAGTTCATGCAATCCAGGTCTCTCAGGCTGGCGGAGGGCCTACTACGTGCCTGGTTCTTAGCCCCTGCACTCCTCCAGGAGACTGTGGAGGTGAGAATTTTCATCTCCACTTTACTCGAGAGGAAACTGAGGCCTGAGGCCGCATGACTGTAAGGGGCCAAGCCGGGATTCCGACTTAGATCTGGGTGGCCACACGAGGTCTGTGCAGCAGAAAGCTCCTGCGTTCTGGGTGTCTCTTGCCCCCTCTGAGAAATGGAGCCCGCGCGGTGCCTGGTGGGTTAAACAAGGTAGGGGGCGTCCTGCCACCTTTGCCCTGGGCTCAGGACCTCCTTCCAAGGAGTGGGGGATGCTCCCCAGGAAGCAGGCGTCCTGGGGTCCCGGGCATTGTTCGCATTGTCTTGGCCTTCTCTTTGTCTCAGGAGCATGGGCTGCTCCTCCCCCAGCGGGACGGGCCAGCTGCCTGGAGAGCCAGGGCCCACACTCTGCCTCGTTAGAGCCCTCCCAGGCGCGCTCTCGGGGGGACGCCCCACCCCAGGGTCTGAGGGAGAGTTTGACACAGATCTAAAAATAGCTGCTGTTTTGTTCCTTTGTTGGAGGGGAGGGGCGGGCAGAGGGGCTCCAGCTCCCCTTAATGACCTGCCCACAAAGAACAAAGCCCTTTCTTTGCGTTTGCTGTGCTTTCACGCTGAGATGGAGCCAGGGGCCTCCTGATCAGTGGTCCCACTGGCCAGGAGAGGGCCAGGCCCCAAGATGACTGCCAGGGACACAGCGGGCAGGGAGGTCTGTGGGCAAGGCTGAGGGGAGAGGACACTGCACACGCCCCGTGACACTGCGTGTGATGTCATACGGCACGGGGAGGCAGATGGAGCATGGGACGGCAAATGATTGTTTGTGGTTGGTCCTGGGCAGGTGACTCTGGGATCGTGAGCGTCTGAGACCAGGAACACTGTGTGGCTGCGTGCAGGTGACACTCTGAGTGACTGTGTGGGTGCCACTGGGTACAATGCAAGAGTGTGCCTGTGACACCGTGCAGTGGGGCTGGGTGTGAGAAGGTGACACTGAGTGTTGGCTGTTCATAGTGAGACTTGCTAATGGGCAGGTGACATTGTCTATGTTGGTTTGACGTGGGGTGAGGGGGCTAGACTGATGGTGCAGGTGACACTGTGTGACTGTGACTGTATTGGTGACACTGGAAAGAGGGACTAACTGTGCAGGTGACATCACACGTGGCCCTGGGACCGTGTGCAGGTGATCATGACTAACCAAATGTCAGAAACCTGGCGCCACTCCCGCCGCCCTGCTCTCTGGGCAGCCACGGAGCCCTCCCGCTGGTGGCTCTCTTGCCTTCTGCTCACCTCCTGCTGCCTTCGTCTCCCGGCGTCCCTCTCCTCCGCACCGTCATGGCCAGTGGATAAGGCCACCCAGCACCCAGCACCAGGAGTAGCACTTGGGAGAAAAACTGGACCAGACGTGAACACGCCACCCCTGCAGAGGGGCGTCCCGGGGAAAGGAGGCAGAGAAGGACTTGGGGGTCGGGGGACCTCAGCTTGGTTTGTAATGTTTGGGCTCATTTTTAAAAGGGATATGCGTGTATTACATGTGTCCTTTTTGAAAAGAATTGAAACAAATGTGACCAAAAAACATTATTTGCTGTTAATCTAGATGGTTTGATTTTGTGTGATTATTATACTATTCTTCTGATTTTTCTGAATTTTTAATATCTCAAAATAATTAAACAAAAGCAATACATGTTTGTGATAGGACGGCTTTCAAAAATTTTTATATTTTTTAGAGACAAGGTCTCACTCTGTCACCCAGGCTGGAGTGCAGTGGCACTACTGTAGCTCACTGTAGCCTCGAACTCCTGGGCTCAAGTGATCCTCCCACCTCAGCCTCCCACAGTGCTGGGATTACAGGTGTGAGCCACCGCCCCTGGCTGTGACAGAATTTCTTATATACAAAAGATAACATTGACTTTGTGTCAGGTGCCGTGCTCGGTGCTCTACGTGCCTTATCTCCACAGTCCTAGGAAGGAGACACTCTTGGCATCCCCCATTTTATAGATGAGGAAGAGGAAACTGAGGCTCAGAGGGGTTTATTAACCTGCCTCCAACACACAGCTAGTTAGTGATGGAGTCCAGAGCCCAACCCAGACCTACCTACCCAATGACAATTTTCACAGGCTTCTAAGATTCTGTCTCTCTTTCCCCACTCAATGCTTTTAGCAAAAAAGGTAAAGTAGAAAACCATCAACAAAAGACTGACAGAGCAAAAAAAATTCCCAGTAGGAATCACTGTTTGCAATTGATCATAGATCCTTTCAGACATCCATCTATTTACATGTGTGTGTATCCGTGTGTGTGTTTATCTCACAGGATCGCAAATGTTAATTTACATAACAATGTGGAAATGCAGATAAATGCTGTTTTTTCATTTCATCTTCTTCTTGAACCCCACAACCATTGGTCGGCAAGAAAAGTCAAACTCTTCCTCCTGTGAGGTTCAAAGTTTGTCCCATCCAGTCATCAAACTGCCCCTTCTTGTAGTTCCCGGGCTCCCTGGCAGCTGTTTCCTGCTTCCTTCACAGTGGTTGAGCCTGGATGTCTGGGGGGAGTGTGGCTTATGTGGCAGAGGAAGAGTGGGGGTCTTAGGCTCAGTGCCACCACCTGCCTTCTCTGGCCTGTGGGACCGTGTCCCGCTCCCCCGGCTGCCGTGTGCCCTACAGGCTTTCAGACTAGAGTCTGAGGCTGCTGCAGTTTCCAGGCTGTGCCCAGAGCCTCCCATCCCCCATCCAGGCTGTAGCCTCTTTCTGCCCCGAGATCACCCTCTCCTGCTCCTGCAGCGGGTCTGACCCTCATCTCAGTTTCGACACCACACCAGGTGCAGGAAAGCTCAGCATCCCCTTCTCCTGGCTGCCACTGCCGCGAAGGGGCTGCGCTCCATGTCCCACGTATTAGTGATCTGCACTGCATAGTACATCAACCCAGAATGTGACGGCTTAAAACAGAGATCGTCATTTAATACTCTCATGGTTTCTGAGTCAGGAGTTTGTTGGCAGGGGCAGGGAGGTGGCTGGGAAGTTCTGGCTGAGTTACTCCTGAGATTTCAGCAAGATGTCGGCAGGGCTGCAATGACCCGAAGGTCTGACTAGGGCTGGAGGATCTACTTTCAAGTCGGCTCCCTCATGTTTCTAGCAAGCTGTCAGCTCCTCTCTGTGGGGGCCTCTCCACAGCGCAGCTTGAGCTTCCTCACAGCATGGTGGCTGGGACCCAAGAGTGAATATCCCAAGAGAACCAGGCAGAAGCTACACGGTCCCTATGACTTAGTTTCATATGACATCACTCCTCCATATGCTATAAACTACAAGGGTCAGCCCTGATTCAATGCAGGAGATGACCACCAAGAACTGTGTAGGGTGTGAGATTTTACCCCGCTAGTAAGCTAACAAGTTAGCCTGCCACAGTGTCACGGACAGAAGACAAGAGGCTCTTGGGGCAGGCACAAAAGACAGTTTGTGACTCACAGTAGTAGCAATGGCCAGAGGATCAGCATCATTTTTTCACTGGTTTCCAAGCCCACATTCCCACAGATCAACATGACGAGGGCCAGAAACCACCTGCACACACCGTGGAGTGTGTTACAGGAGAGGAACCCTGAGCTTAGGGAGCTCAGATCTTCTCTACTGGGCAGCGAGTGTGCCTGCCCTTGGCTCTAGAGGGAGAGGCTATGCCTGCCTTCCAAGGCTGTTTGCTGCACAAGCATCCTTGAGAAGACAGTCCAGAACAAAGGGCAGTCATGCCTTGCTCGTGAGCCATGCCAAAACATGACAGCTGTCTTAGTCTGCTCTAGCTGCCATAGACTGGGTGGTATAGACAACAGAAATTTATTTCTCACAATTCCAGACACTGTAAGTCCAAGATCAAGGTACCAGCCAGTTTGGTTTCTGGTGAGGGCTCTCTTCCTGGCTTGCAGACAGCCACCTTCTCACTGTGTGCTCACGCAGTGGGGAGAGAGAGTGAGCAAGAGAGAGACTTCTTCTTCTGATAAATCCACCAGTCCTGTTGGATTAGGAGATTAGGACTCCACCCTTATGACCTCATTTAGCCTGTTTTTTATTTTTTTGGAGACAGAGTCTCACTCTGTCACCCAGGTTAGAGTGCCGTGGCATCAGCCTAGCTCACAGCAACCTCACACTTCTGGGCTCAAATGATCCTCCTGCCTTAGACTCCCAGAGTGCTAGGATTATAGGCGGGAGCCACTGTGCCCAGCCTCATTTAACCTTAATTACCTCCCAAAAGCCATACCTCCAAACATAGTCACGTTGGGGGTTAGGACTCCAATATATGAGTGTGGGGGAACACAATTCAATCCATAGCAAGTCCCATGTAAATTGCATTCAACTATCCAAGAAGATGAACAGTAGGGGTCATCTTGGAGTCTACCACAGCCCAGATTTTGCACCTGGGACAAAAATGGGGAGCAGAGCCCATAGCCTCTCTGTTGTCAGAGATACACCCCTCCACCGAGCCAGGCCTCAAGGTAGAAACTGGGGCCTCGTGTTCCACAGTGTCACAGCCTTCCTGCCTTTCTCCTCCCCCCTCCACCTGCAGGGCAGCCTTTCCTCGCATCACACCTTCTTCCTGGCTCTAGCCGCATGCTAAGGATTTACTTGATGAGTAAGAACTATGGAAGTCAACTGCTGTCTGGCAGCCAGATCCTACTTTTGAACGTCAGAAGGTGAATTTGCCTTTCTCTTTTTATTTCTTCTATAACATTCCTAATTCTCTCAAGGCAGATGGATGTTCCCTGACCCATTATTGCAGAGATCGTGTACTCAGAAATAAAAACAAAAGCACGTTAATACTTTTCAAAATGTTAAGCCCATTTACACACAGAGCTTTCTCAGAAACACAAGTGGGATTACCTAATACATGTTGTTTTCAGTTCTGCTTTTTATGTTAGAAAACATATTATGGATTCTCTGCCTGTTGTACAGATATACTTCATTCTTGTCAATGGTGCTATAGTATTCCAGAGTATAGACATACCAAAACGTACTTGACCATATTTCCTCTGAATGACATTTGTTTCTGCTGTCCCAGAGCTGACTCCGGCTGCCTTATTCTCCACCCACCAAGATGGTGCCTCGAGCCCACAGAGCAGGATCTTAGACATGTCGAAAAAGAGATTTTGATCCCTAAAATAATGACAGAAAAGGCCAGAGAGAGATGTTTTGAACAAGTCCAAGATTTTACCAAATGTTGTAAGAGCTCTGGACTCCTTATGGTAGTAAAATGCTGAAAATAAAATAAAATTCTGCATTGAAAGAATGTCTACCTGCTTACTATAATGACCCAGCCTTTTATGTAGAACACAAAATGGGATACTTGCAGGAAAGGGAAGAATTCAGAAAATTCTTCCCTGGAATTCCTGCCACGAAAAGGCTACAGAAGCTTCCCACCAGCAAGTAGGCAAACATTCTAGTGACACTCAGGAACTCCAATATTCATGGAAGTCATTCATAGTATAAATCGACGGAAATAAATAAATCAACTTAAATAAATAAATAAATAAATCCGGCACTAAAAAAAAAAGTTGTTTCTAAATATTTTTGCCTTACTGATAATGCTTTAGGAAATAACCTTACAGACATATCTTTGCATGTCTGTGCTAGTAATTTTGTAAAATAGATTTTTTACGAGTAGAATTGCTGGGGTGTAGAATATGTATATTTTTGTTTTGATAGATATTACTAAATTGTCCTCTCCAGGTGATATCAGCTTATATTCCTCCCATCAGCATGTGAGCATGCTCAGTTCCTCACACCCTCTTCATCATTGAATATTATGGTTTCTTAATTCAGTAAGTATGTTGGGTGAAAAATGATTTCCTCACACATTTTAATTTTCATTGTTACTAATGAGTTTAAGCTTTCTTCAGCTGCTTACTGGCCTTTTGTGATATTTCATTTTGAAATACTTGACCATATATCTAGCCATTTACTATTGGGTTGCTGTAATTTTCTTATTTGTTTGTAGGAACTCTTTACATGTCATAGACATTAATCTTTGTCTACAAAATAAATTATAGATCCTTGTTTCCAGTCAATTGGTTTATCTTTTAAATTTGGTTCATTTCACTGCATAGAAACCTTTTATTTCTATAAAGTTGGATCTGTTGATCATTTTCTCCTTTTTTTTTTTTTTTTTTTTTTTTGAGACAGAGTTTCGCTCTGTTGCCCAAGGCTAGAGTGCACGGGCATCATCATAGGTCACTGCAACCTCAAATTCCTGGGCTCAATAGATCCTCCTGCCTCAGCCTCCAGAGCAGCTGGGACTACAGGTGCTTGCCCCATGCCAGGCTGATTTTATTTTTTCTATTTTTAGTAGAGACAGGGTCTCACTCTTGCTGAGGCTGGTCTCGAACTTCTGAGCTCAAGCGATCCTCATGTCTCAGCCACCCAGAGTGCTAGGATTTACAGGCGTGAGCCACTGCGCCTGGCCACTGTTGATCATTTTCTTGATAACTATTTCTTGAGTTCCATGTCTTTCTTGCACAAGGCGGTTACAGAGAAAGATGTTAACCCTTTCAGTAAAGGCGGGTCTTGCTCTCTGAACATCATCTGAGGCTGCACGTGATTTGAGGTCCTGAGACTGCAGCCAAAGCAGTTCCCCTGGCACGGGGGAGAGGGAGCATCCCAGAGGATGATGTCGGAGGCAGCAAGGGCCTCCCAGTGATGTTTTTTGAACAAAACAAGCTGAACTCCTGAGAGCAAGTCCCTCTGGAGAGGCAAAGCTTCTTGAAAGGTCCCGAGGGGAGCCTGGGAGGAGCTACTTGGTGATACTTGGCTGCCGGGGAGCCTGGAGGAGGAGCTGCCTGTGCCTGCAACTCTTAGGCCTCTGCCCTGACGCTGGCTTCAGCAGCGCACACTCCTAGCCGCACGCAGCCATTCCCACCCCAAGACATGCACACACAGATACACCAAACACACTTAAAAATGTACCTATCTACGCACCTACGTCGACGTGCATGCCCATGTGTCCATAGTCTCCAGTGGTCACGTGTGCACACATAAGAATGCCCACGTGGACAAAGCACACGTGTATGTGTGCGCAAATACACACAGGCATGCATGCAGCTCCATTCAAGAGACGCAGTATGCACGTGCGCGCACATACCCAAGCGTACATGCCGTCTCAGTCCCAACCTCAGTAGGAAACAGCACACTCCAAGGAGGTGAGAAAAATTTTATCAAGGGACCACTCACAAAGGTGAAGGAAGGGTAAAGGAAAACTGAAAAGCAATAGCGAAGCTCCCGAGGGCGGCAATCCAGGGAGACGGCGGCCAGTACCCACTAGGCCTGAAGGGTCAAGCAGAAGCGACCGCAGGAGCTGGGCAGAACTGAGCGTTGGAGAGGACAGCCCGGCCTGATGGGAAGGAGCCACCCTGCCCTCTGATCTCCCTCATTGGCCAAACCCAGTGGTCAGGAGCCTGGGTAATGTGCTGCACGGGGCAGCCTCCTGGGGCCGCGGAGCAGGGTGGGGAGTGGGTCCAGAGGCTGCGCAGAGTGTATCTGAGGCCTGTAAGTGCGCAGCGACTCTGATGCAGGCACCCGGAGAGATGCACAATGCACACACACTTACCTGCACACTCAGTCGCCTACACACAATTTAGAGCTGTGTGTGCACAAGCTCAAATGCCCAGAGGCCCATATATGCTAAGAGGAAGGCTGCAAGCAACACCCTTGTCCAAGCCTGGGCTTGAGATAAGCTCCTCCCTCTCCCCTCACCCCCTCCTTCCACACTGCCCCCCCCAAAGTCAGCTCTTCGCTGAGCTCTTTGTTACTCTTGGCAAAGACCACATCCCAGCGGGACAGTGGGCTGGCCAGGCCTACACAAATCACTGGCTCTTTGGGGACCTTTCAGAGGCCTAGCCGGCCTGAGTGACAGCTGAATCAGGTCCAGACTGGGCGGGGGAGGCACAGAGGCAGCCCGCAGAGCCGGGCCTGATGCGCACCCCGCACACACCCCTCCCGATCTCTGCAACTCCACGGAAAGGGCACCCAGCTCCCTCACTCCGTTCAAAGCTTTACTCCCTGCCCACATCTAGGGCATCTGCAAGTCCTATCCACTGTACTTCCTAAGCCCTTTGCTGCCAACGCCCCATCTAGGTCTCTTCTCCGGCCTGGAGGCCTGCAGGAGCTCCCTGCCTCCCCCAGCCATGGGACCTTTCTGAAATGTAAATCAAATAATTTCCTTCTCCTGCTTAAGACCTTTCAATGGCTTTCTAGACTCCCTTCCGGATGAAATCCCAACGCAGCCCCCAGAATCTTGCACCATCTGGTCCCTGACTCCACTCCTAGCCCCACAGCTCACCAGCTGCCCTCCGCACCCCATGTTCCAGTCCTCTAGGTGCCCCTGGGCCTTTGCTCGTGCCGTTCTGGCCGAGAAGCTTTTCCCCCAGTGCTTCCCCTACTGACTCTTCCCAAACTAGAGCTTCTCAAACTAACCATGGTAGCTGACCTGGTAAGACCAGGTCGGTATTTTCCTTCCAATCCATTGTGGATCAATGTTTTTATAAAATAGAGTAAAAGTGAGCTACTAGAAAAAAATGAAATTAAAAAACAAAGCAAGGTATAACCACCTTGGATAACGGCTTAGTAGTTTCTTATAAACTTAAACTTCCCACATGACCCAGCAATCACACTCCTAGGTATTTAGACAAGAGGAATGAAGACATATGTCCCCACAAAAGCCGATGTGTGAATATTTTCACAGGTTTTATTTATAACTGCCAAACCCTGGAGACAATTCAACTGTCCTGCAGTGGCGACCGGATGAACAAACTGCGGTACACGTACGGAGGAATATACACCACAGTAGAAAGGAAAGAGCGACGGATACACACAACGTGGATGGATCTCGGCTGCATCCTGCTGCGTGGAAGGAGCCAGACCTACAGACCGTGTATGATTCGGGTATTTGACGTTTTGGAAAAAACAAAACTATAGAGACAGAAGACAGATCATCAGTCGCCAGGGGCTGGTTTGGGGTAAGGGGTAAGTGATGTCACAGGCACGGGGGACGGTGGGGGTGGTGGGATGTTCTGTATCTTGTGCGGGGGCGGGGGTTTCCATGACCATACGTGGTTGTCAAAATTCATAGAACAATACATTCCAAAAGGTGAAACTGTACGCAAATTTTACCCCAATAGGTCTGACTTAAAAAATACAAATATAAGCCCATTTTTTTATTGTGGCAAGAAGACATACAAGCATAAAATGTATCATTTGAGCTCTTTTTAAGTGTTCCGTGGCATTAAGCACGTTCACAGTGTTGTACGAGCAACACCACTGTCCATCCACAGAACTTTTCCAGCTTCCCAAACTGAAACTCTGTCCCTGTTAAACAATGACTCCCTGTTTCCCCATCCCCCAGCCCCTTGTAACCACGATCCTACTTTCTATCTCTATGAATTTGACTATTCTAGGCACTCACTTAAGTGTGATCGTACAGTATTGGTCCTTTTGTGACCGGCTTCTTTCACTTAGCATAGTGTTTCCAAGGTTCGTCCATGTTGTAGCATGTGACCGTGTTTTGTTCTTGTTCTACGCTGAACTATATTCCATTGTATACGCACACATTTGGTTTATCCATTCATCTGTCAATGGACATTTGGGTTGTTTCCACCTTTTGACTATTGTGAATAATGCTGCTATGGACGTGGGTGTACAAATACAAGCTCCATATTTTTAAAATTATCAGATGCAACAAACATCAAATTACTTTGTCAATTTGCTAAGCACTTACTCTCAGTTTTGCTGTCCATTCTTCCTGGTCTGACATTTGAGTAACTCAGCTGGCCAGGTCCCCGAGCTGGCCAGATTCTACCTTTGCTCAGCTCACATGCTGGATTGACTCCCCTCCCCAGTCGTACCCAAAAATCCCCTGGGCCGTGCCACGCCCTACCGGGATGGCCTGTTTGGAATCTGGAGCTCCCAAGGGTAAGACAGGTCTGAGTCTCCTCTCTCTGCAGCACTGGTTAGGGTCAGGCCCAGGCAGGCGGCTTAGAGAAAATGCAGCCCAGTGGCGGAGGAGGGGCTTGGACACACGTCCACTGGACTCCAAGTCCCTGCTCTTTGCTGTCAGGCACATGCAGTAGCAACGGTCCCTTGTCTTTGGCTCCTGAGTTAGAGGCAGGACTCAGGGCTGCCCCTACCTATCTGTCATGCTTGGGATTCTTACAAAAGCTTCCACCCCCTTCCAAGGACAAAATAGAGTCACTCGGTAAAGAAACATTATACTAATTGTTGCCCACCTTTTGTTGGCTCCTGGGCTGAGGGCTGGGGATATACAGGGAAGCCGTGGACAATCATGGATGCCTGTATGTGTGTTCACATACATGTGCCTGTGTGTGCACACCATATACATGTTACCTGGGCATGGGGGCGTACGTGTGTGTCTGCATTCCAGATAACTCAAAATCTGATTTTTCGAGAGAATAATTATCTCTTTTCAAAGACCAGGAGTCAGGGAAGGAGGTTTTAAAGACAGTCAGGAGCTTAAATCTCACTCATGGTGGCTGCCTGGCCCCTGGGCTCCCAGACAAGCAGGGAAAGTTAAAAACAGAAAAAAGGAAAGCTGAAATAAAGACACATACCCAGGCTGACACACACGTGCTTACCCACAAACACAGAAGACCGCACGCTTAACCCCAGACTGGCTTATCAACACATGTTTAGATACACACAGACACCCACAGACACCCACAAACCCGTAAATATACACCAAATAATAAACGCCAATATTTATTGTTTCCTATAAACAAGGCACTGTGCTGAGTACTTTAAATACAGTACATTTCTTTATTTAATCCCCTTGCAAAAATAAATCAGGATGGGCATTGTAATTGTCATCCCTGTTTTACAGATGAGGAAAATAAAGCTCAGAGAAGTGAAGTTGACTTGCCCACGGCCACAGAGCTAGGAAGTGACCGAGTTGGGACTTGAATCCCAGTGGGTGAAAGTACAGGCCAGAGTGCATAAACTATTTGTTGCACACAATTGCATACATATATCACATGTACGTGAACTTACATACAGATCACACATACTGACACACTGATGCACACGTATAGGCACACTCAGGCACATGGACCCCCCAGATGACATACTTGTGCACAGACACAAAGACACACACATGCACATGAACACACAGTCTGATACCAGCAGACTCACAGACACACGCAGTAATGGAGGCCACGTGCAGCCGCACACACTGGGTTTACCGACATGAGTGTGCTCAGAGCTAAGTCCTGACTAGGCTCAGATCTGGGTCTTGGCCCAGACTTCCCTCCCCTCCCTGCCCGCCCTACCCCCTCTTGGCAGGTAAGAGCTTGGGGGTTGGGCAGTGCTATGTTGAGCCCTGCCAGGTGGTGGCCCAAGTCCTCCAGGGACAGGCCGTTGCCTCCCGCTCCCACCCTGCAGGTAAGCAGAGCCACCCTCGGGGCCAGCATCACAAAGCGCCACACCTGGGCCCCTCCCAGGAGAGGCTGAGCTCAGGAAACCTGCAGGTGGCAGCCACAGTGGCACTCCCCAGCCCCAGCCCACACCTCCTGCTGCTCCTGGCCCCCTCTGCAGCCACAGGTGTGGATTGTGCAGGCAACCACTCCCCCTCCTGCTTCATCTTCCGTTCCCCGCCCCCACCGCCAGACCTCCCGCAGCAGCACAGGTGGAGCACAGAGCAGCAATACTACCTACCCTGCCTGTGTGCCAAGGAAGGCTTCCTGGAGGAAGAGGTATCTCAGCTGAGCTCTTAGCCTGAAGTCTGAACAGGAATTATCCAGGCAAATCAGAGAGGAAGGGAGCTGTAGCCAGAGGGCAGCACGTACAAAGTCTCAGGAGTGAGAGACTTACAATGGATTCATCATGATGGAAGGGGAACGAAAAGGGTGGAGAGTGCTCAAAACCCCTGGTTGGGGGATACTTTCTGCCTGGTGAGACCAGGCCTTCCTGGGGGGCAGTGTGAGCACAGAGCCATAAAGGCCTGGAGCAGCTGCCAGAGCAGCCCCTCAATTCAGGGCCCCCTTCTGCATCCGCCAGGCCATGGAGCACAGCCACTGACACTGTCTCGGACCCGGAACACTGGCTCTCTGTCCTGGGGCCACTGGGCAGCCCAGGGCTTGCCCAACCAAGCTCACTGGCCATGTCTGGTCCTCACGAACGAGGCAGTGACACTGCTGGGTGGATATTACTGATCCCATTTTACAAGCGAGGAAATCAAGCCTTGCAGAGGTGACCTTTTAGACAAGGACATGATCTGTCCAGAGCTGGCCACGAAACGAGTCCTCCTGGGATGCCTGGAGAAAGCAGCTCAGCGAGACTGTCCCAGGATCTGGGAGAGGCAGGAGAGAACTGGAGAGACTCAAAGACTTTGAGGCCAGATTCCCTTGGACAGGAGTGAATCTCTGGTCCTCCAGCCTCTGAGAAATACCTTTGCTTCATGCCATGCTCAGTGCCAGCCCTTTGAGAGCCCAGAGTCCCCACATCCAGGTAGACAGCCCCAAATAAATCTAAGAATCCTAGAAAATGCTATTAATTTTTATGGGTCCCAAATAATTTCCCTGGGAGGCAGGTTTATGGCTGCAACTGTGGTGACCCCACCCCTAAGGGGACAGAAAGAATTCCCTGCTGATCCCCTCTGCCCAGCCTCCAGCTCAGCTTTCCCGAGTCCTGGGTCCTAGGCCTTCTGAGGGTCAGGAGAGTGGGAACAAGATTACAATTGTGCAGACCAGGTTTTCATCCTGGTTCTGCCCTGTTACCAGCTCTGTGGCCTTGGGTAAGTCCCTTCCCTTCTCTAGGCCATCACATGTAAGAATGGGATGATTGTAACAGCCTCAGGGCAGTTCATTACAAGGTTTTAATTAAGACTAAATGAGAAAATGTATAGAAATGACCAAGTACCATGCTTGGTTCTTAGTAAAGGCTCTGAAAATGAATGGTGACTTTTAGGTGGCTCTATGTTTTCTGTGGGGGGAAAAAATCTAAATTCCTTAGCTTAGAATTCAAGCAGCTTCCAAATCAGGCCTCAGCCCCACTCTTCAGACCCATCTTGCCCATGGCAGGCAGTGGGGCTCAGGGAGCAGGTGTTGCCAGACGTCAACTGGGTGGCACCCACTGGGGGAGGGAGACTGAGGCTGCTGACACCCTAACCTGTGCTGCTCCAAAAGGGTGCTGGGATGGGGGACCAGAGCCTGTAGGTGGGCTCTCTCTGGCTGCACAACACCTCCTCCCCTTTATCCGCTGGGGCTGCCACCATCTCCCCAGACCAGAGCCTGGGCCATGGCTGGAAGGCAGGCATGTGGCCAGGAGGGAATAGGACACTCACTTCCAGGTCCTTTCCCACCACTAATGGAGGCCCACAAATCAGCCCCTCACTGGACTTAGCCCAATGTCACTCCGTTTGATGATTTTCGTGGGGAGATCTGGGATATACTACCCACCCTGGTGAGAATGTGGGGCAGGAGATCTTTGGGGATATGTGGAGGCAACATGGAAGAAGGACTAGATCACTAGCCAGATAATTCTAGATGCAAATTCCAGCTCTCTTGCCATGTGCACTTAAACAAGCTGCTCTCTGTCTCTGATCCTGTAAAATGGGGTAAGTGATGCCTACATTGCAGGCCTGTTGTGCATACTGAGTGAGATTATATGTATACAGCATTGGGATGGTGCCTGGCATATAACACACACATTTGATAAATGTCCATGTCTCCCAGCTGTTTGTACTAGCACCCAGGACAGCTCCCCAATCCCTGGCTGCCTGGCTGCTGTCCGAGGTGCTGATAAAAGATTACACTCTCTTCCCTTCTTCCCACTCTCCCCGAGTTCATTGCCCTCTGTGGCATTCTCAGAGGTCTCAGAGATCAAGAGGGTATGCATGGTGTTTTCCCAATTTTCTCTTAGACATTTATTACCAGGCTTAAAATACAGTTGTGGAATGAAGGCTGTCGTTCCTGTGGTAGGTAGATGTGTTTCTTTTTCTTCTTGTGTATGTCATTGAGTGCTCTTTGTGTTGGCTCCGAGAGCTCCAGCTTGATAAGTACAGTTATAATAAAAATAAGAAAAAAATACAATGATGTTGACCACTGATTTTTCCCAACTGAGTTTTCCCATCACTCCAGTCTCATAAGCCATTGTCCAGAAATCTAAATATGTTCGACAGCACCTGAGAAATTCTTGCCTCCCCTCTTCCTTTCCATTTCTGATACTCTGGAGGAAGGAGGGATGGGAGAAGCACCAGGGCTCCCATATCTCTCAGTTCCCACCCATTGCTCCAGGCAGGGGTGTGCTCAAAGCTGTGATGATTCTCAGCACGTCTCCCAGTGGGACGAGTCAAGTACACACACAGCAGAAAAAGAGCATGGAACTTGGAATCCATCAGGTCGGGGTTTGAATCCCAGCTCTGTAGTCACTCACTAGCTTTCTGGCTTTGGAAACTTCCTTGACCCTCAGTTTTCTCATCTATAAAGTGAGGTTAATAATTGCACCTCCTCCATAGGGTTATTAGGAAAACCAAAGGAGAGGTTCTTCCTAAAGTTTTCACCAATATCTCAATAAGTGCTCCAGCCATCTGAATCTCTCAAAAGGTAGATACCAACCACCTTGTGTCTCTTCCTATAAAGTCAGCTACAGACTTCTTAATGTTGGAGACTCTACCATGAAACCTGGCTTCCCTCCCACTCCCATGGGCTGTTGTACCTCCCATGTACACCCCAGGTTCCTCTTCTTTCTTTCTTTACTCAGCATAACACCCACCCATTACTCCCTGTTCTCATCAATTCTGGTTTGGTTTGAGTCTACCTCTTCTGAATCTCATACAGAGTTTGAGTAAGAGGGTGGATATTTAAGACAAGTAGGCAAGCTTGGGTTTGAATGCTGGCTTGGCACTTACTAGCTGTGGTGCTTTCAGCAAGTCACTTAACCTCTCTAACCTCAGTTTCTTCATCTGTAAAATGGGATGATAATATCTCCATCCTCATGAGATTGTTGCAAGGAGCAAGGGAGAAAATACGTTAAAGTTCTTAGCACAGATACAAGGGCTCATCACCTATCAGCCACTATTGTTGTTCTTGGTTTCCTGAGTTTTGTTTCTGCTGTTCCAGGGGTGCTCTGCCTCCTCTCCAACAAGTTGGACAGTAGAGGGTCATACCTCAAGCTACTTTCTCCTCTTTGGGAGCAGAGTAAACACCTGCCTTTGGAGTCCATCTAGCGAATTCTCATTTACAGGGAGAAGACACACTGGGAACATGCCCTGTGGGTCCCAAGGTCAGTCCTCTGGGACCCCTTATCTCATATCTTGGGTTGGAATCCCCAGAGGAATGTTCAGCCTTTGTGGTTGTCCTTGTTACATAGTGTGTATATGTGTGTAAGATTGTGTGCATGTATATCTGTGAGTGTGCACATAGGTGTGCCATGTGACTGTGACTTTTATGGACGTGCATGTGTGACTGGGTACGTAATAACGTGTGCAAAGGAGAAACGGTTGTGTGTGAGGCTGTGCGCATGTGAGTGGTGGGGGTGCAGCTGTTGGACATGATGGCAGCTCTTCAGCCGTCTGCAGGCTCGGGAGGTCCCAGCCAACGCGAGAGGCTGCTGATTGCCGGCACCTGCCACTCTGAGCCTCGTCCCCAGCCTGTTGTTTCAGGAATGACCACGCCTCAGTGATTCTAAATCCTGCTTGCTCAGAATTTTTCATACTCTGACTTAGGCAGGGGATTACGAAAAGGTTGGCCAAGCACACCAATAGCGCTGGAAGGATAATTAGCTTTTTCAAGAAAAAGTTTTCAGTACTTTTAGAGCCATTTGATTTGAACCCCCTTGTTTACAGTGAGTGCTTAAATACCAGTGGCTCTTATCTGTTCATTACAGCAACTCTGCTAAAGGACCACGTGTTGACAATACAGGGTTAGTCATTAATTTGTATTCATTTGAAAGTTATAAAAATTTTGCAATGTCCCATAATTCAGATTTATCACTAATTCACGAACACCGCCCCCCAGTCCGAATCAGGCAAGTTCTATTATTTAATAGCAATATCTATTGTACTCAAGGGAAATAAGTTCTATGTCACCGTTTAGAATTCTATAACAGTAACATGATAAAATCCCTTCATCGGAACAGAGTGGAGTTGTTCCAAAGCACTTAGCCACCGGGGTTTTATCTGGTCCCCACAACAGGGCAGGGGCCCTCGTGCCCGACTCCCAGAGGGAAGCATGGGCGTAGTGAAGCGAGCTGCAAACTGGGCTAAACAGCCGGTTAGCTGGCGGGGCCGGGATTAACTCCGACAGGTCTCAGTGGCCTCTGATTCTCAAAACATGGTGAGTTTCCCCAGAAAAAGCCAGAAGGAACTATTACCCTTGGCCATGGGAGCAGGAAAGATGTCACACTTCTAGGCAGTTTGTCATTTCATCCACCCCAGGGTGTTGCTGCAGGAAACAGGAAGCAGCAGAGAGGTTGCAGCAACAGGAAGAAATTCCTCACCAGTCTGGTTCTTCTCTGCCTCCTGTCAGCTCTCTGCAGACGTGTCCTGACACCTGCTGTGTGCCAGGCCCGCGCTAGGCCCACAGAGAGATCCAGGCCCCTGAGTGGGTCTGTCGGCTGAACTCAAGGACGCCTCGTCTCGTGGGGGGTGGAGACGCAGGAAACAGTGATCCCCACCCAGCTCGGCCAGGGAGGCAGGGAGGGCAGCGCCAGGGACCGTCAGAGCCCAGAACAGGGAGTCAGGGGAGCTGGGTCAGGCCCGTGTCACAGGCTGAACTGTGTCCCCACCCCCCAAGTTCATATGTTAATGTCCTAACCCTCAGTACCTCAAAATATAACTATATTTAAAGACAGGGCCCTTAAAAAGGTAATTAAGTTAAAATGAAATCATCAGGGTGGGCCCTAATCCGATCTGATCGGTGTCCTTACAAGAGGAGGAAATTCGGACACAAACACGTACAGAGGGACAGTGACATGAAGACGCAGGGAGAAGACGGGCTCTACGGGGCAAGGAGAGAAGCCTGGAACTGACCCTTCCCTCATGGCCTTCAGACAAAACCCAGCACCGCTGCCACCTTGATCTTGGACTTCCAGCCTCCAGAACAGTGAGAAACTGGGTCTTGCTGTTCAAGCCGCCCAGTCTGCGGTTCGTTGCGTGGCAGCCCGAGCAGACTGACACGGAGGATGGAGCCTGGCGAGTCTGGGGAGTTGCCAGTGCCCAGCCGGCTGTGGGGGTCCCGGGAGGGGCAGGGGGTGAGACGAGAGAAGGACACGGGGGCCACAGATGGTGGGCTGTGCACGCCAGGCTGAAGAGTCCAGATTTTTCCGAAAGGCATGCAGCACCGTGAAAAATTTTAAGCAAGAGAGAAATTGTCTCAAAGTACAGGTACACAAAAGGAAAAGAAAAAGCTAACAAGACCACAAGTGAATCTTCAGAGCGGCCCCTGTGGCCTCTGGCACAGGGAAATAACTCCAGAGAAGGCCTTGTGGCAGGGAGGGATGGACAGCTGTGTGGTCCCATGGATCTGGGTTTGAATTTTAGCTGCACCACTTTATTCACCCATTCATCCACTGCCCCGGCTAACAGAGGTTAACTGAGCACCTACTACATGCTGTGCACTGTTCGGGGGACTGGGAACACATCAGTGACCGCAGTGCGAGGGCCTTGCTCCCCCACAGCTTACACTCTGCCGTACACAAGAAACAAATTCATCAACAGACATGTAACACGTCCAGCGGTGCTGAGTGCTGTGGAGGGAGAGAAACAGAGCAGGGAAGAGGACACAGAGGGAAGGGGGGACACTTTTTTAGATCAGGTGGTCAGGGAAATGACACGGAAGCAGAAACCTGGAGGAAGGGAGGCATTGATCTGGGGCAAGAGTGTCCCGGGTGATGGGAACAGCAGGGGCCAAGGCCTGGAGGCAGAAAGGAGCTCACCTTGAGGAGGGAGGGAGGGGACAGCCGGTGGGGCAGTCAGGGGCCACGTCCCAGTGGGCCTTGCAGGCCACATTGGCAGGTGTGGTAGACAGGCTCTAGCTGCTTTCCAGCCCCTCCCAGAGGGCAGAGGCCAAAGAGCCAGAAGCCACAGTTCCCAGACACCCTTGGTGACTTTGATCAGAGTGTCCACCAGAGTGGTGGGGACGAAGGCCTGACCGGGGTGGGCTGAGGAGGGAAGGGGAGAGGAGGAGAGGAGACAGCAGCCCCACAAGCTCTTCCAAGAATTTTTGCTGAAAGGAGATCAAATAAATGGGTGGTACCTAGATGGGGCTGTGGGGCCAGGGGAAGCTCTTCTCCCAGGGGACATTAGAGCATGTTTGCATGACAACGGGATGGGTCGAGTGGAGGGAGGAAGTGATGGTTCAGAAAGAAGAGATAACTGCAGATAGCAAGTCCTTGCTGGGTGAGAGGGGTGGGTTCTGGGGGTTGCAATGCAGATCCCCGCCTCACGAAGGAGCAGGGCAGTTCACCTTGCGAGCAGAAAAGTTAGACAAAAGGTGAACACGCTGCTGCAGGAAGGTTTGAGAGCCCGGGGTGGGTAGTTTCAGCCTGATGGTTTGCTGGAGATGGGCTTGGAAGAGCAAATGGTTAAATTTTCAAGACTTGTGCGAGCTAGTTATGAAACCATGGACAACTCGAAATAGGCTATGGTGGGGACATTTACACCATGGTAATCGGCAAATGCTACAAATCAGGGGCTTTTTA
The DNA here is from genome assembly GCA_008086735.1 of Cheirogaleus medius. Taxonomy (NCBI): domain Eukaryota; kingdom Metazoa; phylum Chordata; class Mammalia; order Primates; family Cheirogaleidae; genus Cheirogaleus; species Cheirogaleus medius. The sequence continues at coordinate 4,014,765 of VBSM01003204.1, forward strand.
TCCAGAGAGCGAGTTGTTAAACACTTCTGTTCTCAGTGAAATAAGAACATGAGGCCATCACCTGAGCATGAGGAGGAGGAAAGAGAGACATTTGAAGAGAAAGATAAAAATATACAATAGTCATCTGGGAGTCAGAGAAGTCATCTTGACCAGGAAATTTTTGAGTTGCCTGGCAGGGTTGAGAGCCCACTTTCCTGGCTGGAAAGTTCCTTGACCACTCTGAGCCTCAGTTGGCACATCTGTGAAACTGGAGTCCTCATTCCTACTTTACGACAATGTCGGGAGCACAACACGTACAGCATCTGGCCAGAGAAGGGGGTCGTGGGCTGCTGACTCAGCTGTGCTCTGGGTCTCGGACTGGCAGAGGAAGGAACTGGGATGGGTGGAGCCCAGGCCCGGGCCCAGGACGTATTACGCCAGCTCCCCCGATCTGCATATTTATTACAATACAGCAACTGCATCATTTAAAGCGGGTGTTAAAAAATATTCCAATGTGTTATGTGAATTTTGCATTCCTGGGTGAAGAAAAATTGCTGCAAGAAGGTAGCTAATTATTTCAAAATACAAATTCCATGAAATAAAATAAAAATAGATTCCTTGTCCAGAGAGAAAGTGAGAAAAAAAGGGGGGAGGGGAGAATGAGGAATGTTCCCCTCTAAATAGAATGTGGCTGTTTCTCCACGTGGTGGGCGAGTGCGTGGAAGGAGCAGACCTCCCTGTGCCCCTCCCAAGCTGGAGAGGGGAGGACAGGGCAGGTGAGCAGGAAGCAGGGAGGGAGCATGGTGACCAGTAGAGGGTTAGAGCCCAGGAAAGAGTTGAGGCGCATTGACAGGTGGATGGGGCATGGCAGTGAGCGGGAGGCAGGTGGCTTCTTAAGGAAGGGAAGGGTGGGTGACGGGGCCTTTTGGCCCAAATTGATCAGGGAGAAGAGTCACTCTTCCTCCCCTGGGGCAGAATGAGCAAAGGGAGGGTGACCTCCTCCACGTGGAAGGCAGCGTCAGGCATGACCCCCACAACACGTTTCACAGAAATGGGAAGCAGGGAAGACAAGCAGGTGTGGGGAGGGCGGTGAATTCACAGGAGACGGCCTTGGGGCCGGTGGAGGAGGGGTCCACTTTGCCATTGGACACATCAGTCTGGGACTTTCTTGCAAAAGACAGTTGTGCCAAGAATCGTCTCCCACTCACTTGCCCTCCAGCGCAATTTCTTGAGTGGAAGAGGAAGAAGGGGCTTCAGGGCAGGTGCCAGGCACTTTGCATAAGTCCTCTGGGTGCACGGTCCCTCCTTGCTCAGTCGGATGTCTCCTCTGGGAAGCCTTCCAGGCGCCTTCCCCCGCATACCTGCAGTGCCCACAGCCCTTTCTCCCCCATCCCTCACTGCATGGCTCTGTCCTCTTCTCTGTCCCCTTCTCTTGGTGCAGAGGAGGGGTCCCTGAGCATTTGTTGAACGAATGAATCCAGTTGGTCCTCAGTGGAGAAGGAGGGACGAGCCCTTCTCTCTGTGACATAATTTTCAGCATTACTTTTCTTCCGGACCTACGTGGGTCTCTGAGTACAGACTTGCCCTTCCTGCCGGTAGGGGTCCAGTTTTTCCCTCAACTCAGGGGTGGCCTCGGGAGGTGACTTGAGTCAACTTTTCTTAACTATGCTGTGAGCACTGTGTGGCATGTGGCAAGTCATTTGTACTGATGTGATGAGAGAGGAGAAACTGCTTTCATGACAGGTGGCAGTGGCTGGGAGCTGGCTGGCCTGGAAGGGTGCAGAGCCTGCCCTGGGGGACACAGCCTCGTGGGCCCGCCCAGGGGAGGAATTTAGAGAGCAAAGAGTCAATGGCTCTGACCATAAGGCGAGTCCAGAGTTGCTGGTGGGCACGGATGAGGAGGGCTCTGGGAGAGGAGAAGGGTCCGGAGGGGGATGCGCTGCAGCCCAGGAGGCCGCCTGGGGGCGCAGTGGGTGAGTCCTCCACGGTGTGAGGCTCCGACACCTGTTCAGGAGGGACCGAGTCTGACTTCAGAGCGAACTTGCTTCCTGCTTGGGTTGGAGGTTCCTTGCTGTTTCCTCAACCACCAAAGTGTGTTACACTCAGCAGCCTTGCGTGAGTCGTTCTTTGGGAATGAGGGATGAGGGGTGGCCGTGCCAGGGTGCCAAGCTGTGCCCAGCAGCCTGGGAGCGAGCTGGCCAGGAAGACTCGGAGCCGTTGGAGAAACAGGGTGCAATGGGGGCTTGAGGTGACCCCCTTCCCCAAATAGAGCCAAGGAAAGCGAGAAGGTGGCCTGGAGGGGCGGGGCTAACCCAGGGGAGAGGCAGGAGGGAGGCTAGGTCCTGCTATTCATGGGACAGGGATGGTCACTGTGTTTAGATGTCGAGGTTAAGGGTGACCCCAGGATCATGAAGGTCATGGAGGCCCACAAGCAGCACTGACGACGTCTTGTGCCAGGTGGTTTAGGGTCATCTCTAGGATGACATCACTCCCACTCGCTTGCTTTCTGTTGTGATTTCTTGAGTGGGAGAGAAAGTGGGGGGCATTTCAGCCCATGCCTGCCTATGCCAGGGTCATGTCATGCCATGCATCATGTATGTGACAGTGAGAAAAAGGTCATGACTCATGGGTGTGGACATGGACGGCAGACTGGATTGGTGTTGTCAGAGGACAGGGTTCAGCTTTCTCCAGGGGCCCTGAGTGGCACCTGCTCGCCAGCCTCTGCAGACCGGCAGGCGTGAGAGGGGCAGCAGCTCGCTGGGCCCACGGCGGGCATCTGTGTGCTGCACGCTGGCCCCGCAGAAGCCACCTCCCTGCCCTCGGTGAGTGGGCTGGGCGGCGTGCAGGTCTGCGGGGGGCTGCAGATCTGTGGGGTGTGAAGACCCGTGGGTGGAGCGCAGATCTGTGCGCAGGTGTGCGTGTCTGTGGGGGATGTAGCTAGATCCGTGGGGGGCGCAGATCCGTTGGCAGGATGCTTTGTCTAAGAAAGGTAAGGTGGTGAGCCTGGGAGGGGTTTGCGTACTGACGTGCACAAGTTACCATACTTATGGTTAGTGGGAGCGACTGCGTGTACACGGCGAGGCTGTGAGTGGGCCAGGGATACACCTGTGTGCTCCAGGACACCATCTGCCGTGTAATTATGCGTGTGTGCACCTGGGAGCGTCTAGGGGAGACTGTGAGCATTGCTAGCGAGGGTGGGTGAGAACTGGGTTGTTTTGTCACATGTGCATGGATATGTGTAAGTGTGAGCGTGTGGGGGTGTCATCGTGGGGTGCAGGTGTACACAAGTCTGTGCGTGTGCGCACGTGCAGGTTGGTGCACCTGTGACTATGCATTGTCAACTGTGAGACTGTGGGCAAGTTACTTAACCCCTTTGTGTCTCATTTTTCTCATGGCAAAATGGGGATCATTAGTGCCCACCTCATGGGGTGTTTCAAGGACTCGATGAGAGGGTGTGTGCAGAGTACTTAGAAAGTGCTGGGCACGTGGTTTAAGTGCTCCATTAACATTTGCTGTTGCTGTTATTGAGGAGGGAGCTTGCGTATTTGAGCGTTTGTGTGCGAGTGTGAGAGTGTGAGTGTGTGCCCAGGTAGGAGTGGGGGTGCCCATTCCTGGTCCCGGGCAGTCAGACGCAGAGGGATGAGAGCCTGGAGGCCTGTGTGAGGCACGAAGCAGAGCCCAGGTGAGCCCCAGGCCCAGCTCCTCGCCCGGTGGCACTGAGTCCTTTCCCACTGCCTCTTGGGGGACCAAGGGCCTGAGCCTGACTGGGTCCGTGGGGCCATCCTGCCTCCGGCCCCTGTTGCCCACCCAAAGATCTGACAGGAGGAGGGGCTGGGGACAGACAAGCCAAGGGACCGATCTCTCCCGCTCCGCAACCTGACAGCTGTGGCCCAATTAAAATCAACAGTTCACAGGTGTTCCTGGTAATGACTCACGCACAAAAAGCTCCACTCCCTTTAGGGCTCTTTTAAAAAAAAATTTAGAGCTCTTTAAATTTTATTCACCCACAACATCAAACCCAGGGAGGAAGTAATAAAAGAGGAGGGGGGATGGGGGCTCTGCACGCACGTGTGCACACACTCGCTCAGGCATCGACGGTACATGTGCCAACACTCTGGCACACCCGTTCACACTCCGTGGCCACTCCAGCACACTCTCACACACACATTCCCAAATGTCCACAGGCCCAGACACGTGCTCAAACACACACACATTCCCCAAACACACGCCGTCCAAACACACCCACTGACACATACCCCAGGGCGACCACACACCTTGCACAAGCCCACATATGCCCCAACCGTATTGGTTTCTGTGGCCACATAACAAATTGCCACCAACTTAGTAGCTTAAGACAACACAACGTCATTATCTCACAGTACTCACGCACCAAGAGTCCAGGCATGGCTGTGTGCTCTGCTTCTTGGGGTCATGATATTGGCTGGGTTGCGTTTTCATCTGGAAGCTCTACCGGGGAAAAATCTTCTTCCCAAGTCATTCAGGCAGTTGGCAGAGTTCATTTCTTTATGGCTGTGTGACCGGGGGCCCCAGCTTCCTGCTGGCTGTTGGCTGAAGGCCACCAGAAGTTCCTTGCCCTGTGGGCTTCCTCAGCATGGCCACTCCATGGAGCCAGCAGGGGGAATTTCTCTCGTTCATGCCAGCAAGACAGAGCCATGTGTGTGTGTGTACATTTATATGTATATATGTATGTACAGGTGTACATGTGTGTGTTAACCTGATCACCTCTGCCATATTCTCTCGGTCAGAAGTCAGTCAGAGGTGCCACCCACACTCAAAGGGAGGAGATTATGCAGGTGTGAACTTGGCACCACCCTTGGTCTGTCTGCCACACTTACCCACCTTGATGGACACACTCCTAGACCACGGACCACATAAGCCCATTCATTCACCAACCCTGGTCCACACACTTAGTGGCCTCCAGGCCACCCTTGAAGGTTCCACAGAGCCTGCTCAGACAGGGGAGCACATGGCAGGAGAAATGCCCTGGTAGCCAGACACTCTCAGAAACTGGCAGCAAACCCCACCGCCCAGAACCCTCTGCCCTGTTGCTGCCTCTTTCGGCCTTTTCTGGTTTCCTACTCCGGGTCCCACCTCGCCCCACCTCTTCTCCGCCTTCTGCGCACACTCCCAGCACCCACACAGCTGCGTCCGTCTGTTGGATCTGTTGTCCACTCCCCACTCCCCAGCCCTGGCCCCACATGTTCCCCGCCCGGTCTTGCCACAGCCTGGACCCCGCCTGGTGGGCCTGGCGAGTCCTACTAAAGTAAAACCCGCAACACTTTGCAAATTCCCAGCCCTTGCTCCATCCCGCCCAGCTTCAGGCAGGCATAGGTGTGTCTCTGATAAGTTTCTTCAATTGTTTGAAAGTGTCGATTAACAATGTAGAGCCCTGTGGCACACCACTAGCGACCTCTCCAGAGGCTGATGCTGAGGGGGAAATGGCAGAGGTTTTGGAGCCCCGGGAACCCGGGTATCTTTGGGTGAGCCACTTCCCCTCTCTGAGCCTGGGTCCCTTTGTGTATAAGATGTTAGTAAGAATTATGTTTAATCAGTCTCAAGCAAAGCTAAACATATACCTACCCTGTGACTCAACAACACTTCTAAGTACACACCACAGAAATGCATACGTGTCACATGTCCATCAATGTGCAATTCTAGAACGTTCATAGCAGAACTATTCATTATGGTCCCAAATGTCCACCAGAACAGAAGCGATCTACACACTGGAACATCCACACCCTACAGCAGTGAAGGACAGACTGCCGCCGCGCGTCAACCCGGGTAAACCTCTCCATGCTGAGCAGGAGAAGCCGGATACCAAAGGGAATATACTTTGTGATTCCGTTCAGAGGAAATTCAAAACCAGGCAAAGCCAGTCTGCGGTGTTAGAAGTCGGGGTAGGGCCGCCCTTAGGGGATGGTGACTGGGCAGGGGACTCGGCGAGCGTGTCACATGAGCATGTTCGGTTTGGGAAAAGCCATCGAGCTACACCTAGGATTTGTGCACTTTTCTGTACGTGTGTTTTACTTCAGTAAAAAACTCTAAAATAAGAAAAGAAGGCCTCGTGCCTGGTTTGCACCTGGCGCACACAGCCACTCTGTTAAGACTAGCTCTTTCCTCTCCTCTCTGAAGAACGCCCTCCTTCGGGAGAGGCAAGAAGGAAACCAGAACGTCTGTCCTCTGTTAGTGTCAGTCTTGCACCGGGCAGTGGCTCTCGTGGTTGTGTCTCTCCCCAGACACACCCTGAAGCCCCTTCGGTTTTGTTCTAAGCAGTTTTACAAGCTGTGACGCTTCCCCACCCTGCTCACCTTCCAACGGGCGTTCTGACCCCTTCATGCTCCTCAGTAGTCCTCGACTATGCTCCCCCATCCGTCCTGGTCGTGCTCCGGTGGTGGCAGGTCACTCCCACTGCTGTCTCCAGCCGCCCTCTTCTTCCCTGCCGGCCCCTCTCTGAGAGCCTGCTGTCCCATCCGCTCTGCAGCTTAACGGTCAGCCGCGGCTTTCCTGTGGATCCTTTGATATCTGCTCTGCAAGGAAAGTGAGAGCAGGTGGGTTCAGGAGCTGCCAGGGAAGGCTGGGAACACCCAGGCTCCTGTGTGCAAGGCCTCCTAGGATATAATCCAGTAATGACTTTTTTTTTATCACACCTTGGTCTAAACCAATTACTTTTTTTAGAGATGGGGTCTTGCTATGTTGCCCAGGCTGGTCTCCAACCCTTGGGCTCAAGTGATCCTCCTGTCTTGGTTTCCCAAAGTGCTGGGATTACAGGTGTGAGCCACTGCACCTGGCCTCATGTAATGACTTTGGAACTGACCAGTGGGCCTTGGTAAACCAGGACTCGCACATTTGAATTAAAAATGGAGATAGAAGCTGCTGAAGTTCCATCCTATGGAAGAAGAGATTTCTAGCCCCTGGGCTCTGGGGCTGGTGACAATGGCGATGGGGGCAAAGCTGGGTTCAACTGACATGGAACAGGGGTTGACAAACTTTTCTAGGTAAAGGGCCAGATAGTATTCGCAGACAAAACAATCTGCAAATGGACGGGCAGGATTGTGTTCAAACTAAACCACAGTGCTGCATATTCACAATCCAGGCGCATTTGCTGACCCTGGACAGAGAAGGTGGCCCAGGCTTTGAGAAGTCCCTTGAGCCTCTTGGCAAAGGCAACTGGGAAAACATCCGGCCCAGGATCTCTCTGTGAGAATAACAAAATCATACCAACTGCTTGCTCCTTGTAACGAGAATTGATCTCAGATCCCTTCCCCTCTTAAGCCCCTGCAGGGAGGAGGGATTCAGCTGGACTCCAACTGTGAAATGTCCCTTCCTACCCCCAGGCACAGCAATGACTCCCACAGAATGCATGGGCCCCCACCACCAAGACCCCGCACGGATTCATATGGGCTCCTGTCACTCACATGTCCCCTGCTCCTCCTGCCTGCTCCATTATCCTAATGCAGGTCGTCAGCACCCCTCTCCTGGTCTCCCTGTCACCTCCATTACTCCTCTAAGTCCCTACTGGAATGATCTTTCCTGAATCCAGTCATGCCATGCCTCCAAAACCGTCCGTGGCTCCCCCTAGCCTAGTTACACAGCCCACACTGTGGCTTAGTGTAGTGAACGCCTATTATGTGGCTGCCCAGCCCCCTTCCATTTCTGGGACTCCTATTCTCCTTCTGGAAACTTCTCCTTAATCCCCTACTCCCAGCACATGCGTGCACATACACACACACAAACACACATTCACATTCTCACTCATCATTCCATTCACAGGATTATGGCACGAGCAACCTAACAAGGTTGACCCTACCCTGAGCCACGGTCCATTGGCCCAGGCCGGGCAGGTGCTCGGCTGGATCAGTCAGAGGCCTTCCCTGCAACCCCAGACTGGAATGAGATGAGCGGTCAGGCTCTTTGGATAGTTAAATCGCAGGACTTGTCAACTTGACGGACCTTACTGGCCATGTCCTGCCATGTGGACCCAGGAGAAGAAACGTCAGTTTTAAAAGGGGAAGAGACCAGAAGTATAGAGAGAAGCAGAGCAGGGGACAGGGAGAGCATTTCCTGGGCTAGCTACTAGGGGCTTCAGGCCGGGTCTGCCGGCTCCAGCACCCAGCGCTTGTCCTCAGTAAGCCAGGCAGGTCCTTCCACTCACCTTCACTGGGACTTGAGCTTCCCAGAGGTGGCTTCTGTTACTTCTGTTAGCAGCCAGGAGTTAATTTCCAATAGTTAACAGTTGGGCCCTGTGGCCCTGTTAATCAGTGTCATTGGCCCTGGGGTAAGGTCCCAAATGTTCTCTGGTGGTCAGGACATTAACCCTTTAGTTACTGGAGAGTAGAGAGGTCCAGACATTCCAGGGGAAGGCCAGGGTGTCCCGATGTTAGGGCTGACAGTTGTGGGCTCTCCGGTGACTATGTATCAACTGAACAGAAGGGTGAGAGTAGCTTTAAGAAGGCGCCAGCTGCAAATGAGCCCTGACTGACAACTGAACTGACCTACCTACATAGCCTGACACTTCACGCTCAGACTCCTCTGTGTTAGTCTGCTTGGGCCACCAGAACAAAATGCCACAGACTGAATGGCTTCAACAACAGAACTTTATTTTCTCACTGTTCTGGAGGCTGGGAAGTCCAAAATCAAGGCATCAGTCAATATGGTTCCTGGTGAGGGCTCTCTGGCTTGCCAAGGGCCACCTTCTTGCTGTGTCCTCACAAGATGGAGGTAGAGGGGGTAGGGAGAGAGAGAGAGAGAGAGAGAGATGGAGAGAGAGCAGGAGAAGAGAGCTCTCTGGTCTCTTCTTATAAGGGCACTAATCCCATTGTGAGGGCCCCACCCTCATGACCTCATCCAAGTTTAATTATCTCCCAAAGGCCTCATTTCCAAATAGCATCATATTAGGGATTAAGATTTCAACACATGAATTTTGTGGGGACACAAACATTCAGTCCACAACACCACCCAACCTTCAACATTCACTCAACAAATGTTTATTGAGGGCCACTTCTGTGCCAGGTGCTGGAGAATGGAGTTGAAGACAGCTCTGGTCCCTGCCTTCCCATTCCTTCAGGGAGCTGTGCTGGCCTGGTCACCGTTCTCTCAGCATGCCCCAAGTTAGGCCATTCCCTCTGGGATGCCCTTTCCTTCCTTCTCCGGCCTGTTGAAGTTGAACCAGCCTCCAAAACTCCTCCTCTCAGAAACCTTCTCAGATCCTCCAGTCTGTCTGGACCCTCCCTCTGCCACTTTTATTCCTCTGGCCCCCATTCTGTTCCTCCAGAAGCCACCAGAATCCATCTTATACCCAAAGATCTGCACGCGCCCACAGATCCGTGTGTCTGACTCCCTCGTCCCCCAACCACACACACAGGGTGAGTGAGAGCTTTCAGAGGGCCGGATGAGGTCAGGGTTTCCTACGTGTCTCCCAACAGCACCTTGCCCGAGCTCTGCACATGGCAGGGGCTTTGGTTGCCCTTCTCACTGATCGCTGGTGATTCAGTGTTATTCTGCAGGGCTGCTTTGCCGATGGCAGCTTGGTCAGAAGAAGGTACAAGTGGCATCAGTGATAATTATACAAGGCAAAGCTGACTGCACGTCTTCCCCTTTCAATGTTCCACTGCTTTCCCTACCCATTTCCCTCTGGATGAAGGTTAAGCCCCTTAACCTTAAGGCTGATCAGCTGCTTCCCCCCAACCGGGGCCCTGCTTACAACCCCAGCCTCACCGGAAATGTCCCCTCCCCTGCTCCAGTAGCCTTCACTCCCCTCCCTGCCCCTGGGCCTTTGCATGTGCAGCTCCCTCCCCTTTCTTCTGACTAACACTTAGCTTGCTCCAGAAGGTCAGTCCTGATTCCCTCCCCTGCACCCGCAAAGCCTGGTCGGATGGTCCCCTATCACTCCCACAAGGCCCTGTACTTTCTCGTCATAACATTTATCACTGTCACCTGCTATTTAATTGTCTGCTCTCCTCATAAGATCTATGCAGGCGGCAACTGTCGCTGACTTGCCTAACTGGGTCCCCACAGGACTCGCTAGAGTGTCTAGAACTTTGCTGTTCAATATGTGATCTGCCTGTCACCAGCCGCAGAAGCGTCACCCAGGCGCCCGTTAGAATTGCGGCTCTTAGCAACCCCACTCCCCCCACCTCCTCTGCCATAATCTGTATTTTAACAAATCCCAGGGGACTTGTGTGCACAGAAGTCTGAGAAGCACTTTTTTAGAGGTCAGTGGTTCTCAAACTTGGTTGCACATTGGAATCACCCGGGGAATTTTAAAAACTACTGATGCCTGGGACCCACCCCCGGAGATTCTGATGTACTTGACCTGGGGTGGGGCCTCCACGTCTGGATTATTTAAAGCTCTCTATGTGATCCTAACATACAGCAGCGTTTAAAAGCCCCTGGTCTACTGCTCCGGAAAAACCCTTCGAATGAATGAGCCCACATGTACTGAGCATTTCATATACCCCTCACGTGCCTTTGTGACGTGTGAACCAGTGTGTCCCCATTTCACAGACGAGGAAGGTGAGGCTTAGGCAGAGGAAGAGTCACTGAAAGACCGCGGCAGAGTCCAAAGCCCACGCTCTTTGCCCTGCTCCAAGCTCCCCCCTCCCAAGGACAGAGTCAATCAAGCTCAGCTCCGTCCCGGCTGCGCCTCCTTGAACAGGCAGAAGCCCCCGTCGGCACATGGGAAAACAAGCCCCTTGGGGGAGCGGGAGGCAAAAACACACATAAATAAAACTTGAACCCCAGTGCCCGCTGCGAAGATTAGGCATATATTTATAAAAATCAGCAGAGCCACCGTTCCTCGGTTTCGTGTTTCATTTACGGCGAACACAAATAGCTTCAGCACGAATATCTGGAATCAAAACAGAGCTGCAGGTTCCGGAGCATCTGTGCCATAGGAGGTGCAGTGTGCACTGAGATAATTTTAGCCGAATGTGTTATAAACAAGATCTGCAGAACCGCGCGGCGGGCTGAGTTTTGAAAACTTAGGATTTTAAATGTATAAATTGTTTGGAACATTTAACATCTAGTCATTAAGCAGTCACCTCCTTGCCCTCCGTTTTCAGCGAGAAGCTTGCAACACGGCAGCCTCCAGCTGACACCCCCTTCCCAAGTATTAAATAGGGACCACTAGGCTGTGATAGACACACACACACACACACACACACACTCTCACACACACAGGCACACACCAGCTGGTCCAGACCGTTCCTTGGAAGGCAAGAGCAGCACCGAGGCAAAACATCCGTTCACCGCTGCGCTGCAGAGAACGTGTCTCAGGGACTGAAGCCTTTTTTTTCTATTGAATTTTTTGAGCCAGTCTTACACCTCGGGTTCCAAACACCACCCCCCCCATCGAGGATGGAGGAAGGGAGGGGGCCTGGCAGGCAGGGAGGGAGAGAGGGAGGCTCTGGGATGTTTGTACATCACCATGTCATCTGCACTACAACCTGGCCAGGCAAGGATATTGTCCCCTTTTCACAGGGGATAAAACTGAGGCTAAAGAAAAGTGACATGCCCCGATTGAAGAGCTATCAGGAAGCTAAGATGGGATCTCGCCAGAAGGGGAAATTGTTTAAATGGTAGCCATGTGGCAGACAGAGAGTCATGATACCCACTTGAGTTGTTTCTTTTTGAATACCTGGAATCCTTCCTATTAAACAGTCCCTTTTGAGTCCCGGCACTGTATGTTCACAGTAACCTCTCAAATGGCACAAAAGCGGTTGTGATCAGAAGCACACCAGTCCCATCCTGCCCATCCACCCTGGGAAAGCAAGTTTCTAAAAAAAATTTGTCTCTCGAACTCTGGTGGCTCACTCTTTGTCTCCAGTCAATTTGCTTTTCTTTCTGTTTCTTTATAAACTATCAACCCTGTGATCTGAAAGATGGGATTCGGCTCACTTGGTCTACCTTTCTTTTCTTCTTTTTCTCCCAGTGTTCGAAACTTAAATCATTATTTTTAAATCTTCTATTTGTCTTAAACCATTGTTTTTTCAATGTCTTCATTCCTCATTTTGAAGGTGTGGATTCTTGCTCCCCTGCCCCCTGCTCCTCCTTTGTGCCAGCTGCACTATGTCCACATCATGAAGGTCACTAGTTCTGATCTCTAGCTGCCACCAAAACCTCTATGCTTCATCCATAGTTTGACTCCAAAAGTTGAAAATCAATAGACAGCATTTATGCTGTTATGATTGTTTAAATATTATTCATTACAGAGTCAAGTAATATCTTAGAATTCCATTTCTTCTCTTAAAATCCAGTGTCAGGACCCCTGGGTGGCTGGTAGGAGACCCTTCCTAGCATCATGGTCAAATTGATTTTCTTTCTTATGTTCTATCAAACACTCAAAACACTGCCACATTTTAGTTTGCTTTGTATTTGGCAAAATTTGTTCATTTTTCATGACTTTCAAAGTATAGGTTTGTTTTTCCTGGAGTTTCTCATTGCCTTTCTTTTCTTTCTTACACTTTATTATATCTTCAAATTTTTCAGATTTTCTATTATTCCACTTGTCAATCCAATCCCTCATTTCCTCAGCATTCCCTTTCTGACCCATCTGTTCTCTTACTCTCTCCTGGACACGCTGCTTTCTAACCCTGCAGCCTCCCCTTCCCATCATTGGGGTCTTGGGTTGGACCCACTGTTCCTGAGTCTTCCTCTTTCTTGGTTTATTTCTTTATTTTGCATTTTATTTGCATTCAAATACATCTTCAGATAACCTCCTAAAAGGGAAAGTAAATTTTGTGAGTCAGTGCGTGTTTGAAAATATTCTCTCCCTCCTCTTTGATGGATGGTAATGGGTATAGAATCTAAGTTGAAAATAATTTTCCTTCAGAGTGTTAAAAGATTTATGTTTTGCCTGTTAGAACCCAGTGTTGCTGCTGGGGTGGCTAGTGCTGGTCTGATTCCGCTCCTTTGTTGGTTGGCTGCTTTCTCTCTGTGAAAACGTTTAGGGCTTCCTCTTTATCCTGATATTTCACAAAGGCGTGTCTGGGTGAGGGTGTCTCCTCATCCATGGTGCTGGGCACCTCCTGGGTCCCTTCAGTGTAAAGACTCTGTCCTTCCTCCGCTCTGGGGATTCTCTTGCTGTCTTTGGCTGTTTCTTCCTCTCTGTTTTCCATTCACTCTTTCTAGGGCTCAAGATGGTCCCTATAGAACTTGTGGTTTTTTATGTTTTCCAATTCTGATATTTTGCCCTATGTTCTGGAAGCCACCTGCAACTTCACATTCCAGGCTTTCTGACTTTTTTTACACTCATAGTTTTAATCCTTCAGAATTATCTCTTGTCTCCTGATTGTCCATTTTCATGAAAACCTGTTTTTGTTCGATGGCTATATTTTCCAATCTGATCTTCTGTTCTCCAAATTAGTTCTATTTCCTCCCAGGTCAATTCTTCTGTTTAGCTTGATCTTTCTCTTTCTGATGTAGACTCCCTTTGTCGCGTGCTGCCCCTTGGGTGTCTGTGCATATTTGTGAAAGGACTGGGCACCAGGTGTGGGTTTCCTCTGCTGTTGGGTAAGGACGGTTCGTTTTCTACAAGGCCTCTCGCCAGCTGAAGAGTGCAACTGTGTGGTCTGTGCAGGGTGGGTGGGTGGGGGGATGGGCCGTGTGACTGGCAGGCTTTGTTTTAAGGCACATATGCCAAAGCCAGCTGTATTTAAGGGTCCCTGACATGCCAGAATGAGGAGACCTTGACTCTAGGTCACCAAAATGCATACCAGTAGCCTTAGCTTTCCCGGACAACTTGCTTACGTTAGGGAAGAGCTTTCTGCTTTTTGGCCTGGGGGCAAATGCCACAGCCTGCTTTCTATACAAGGTAAGGGATGGGGCTGGACAAATGGCCGTGATCCCACATACAGACCTGCAGGTGATGCCCAGACCCCAGCCCCTTCTTCTCTTCTGCACCGCACCAAAGCTGCTGGCTCTGGGGCGAGTCTCTCCCTGGACCCCACTCCGAGCTCCCCGGTGACCATCCCGGCGCATATTCTGGGCTGGGCCCATTCCATCAGCAGCCCACTCCCGTCTGCTTTCTACCTTTCACACATTTGCTAAAATCTTTTGTTTCCCAGAAAGCTGGTGAAACCACCATCCCCCATGTTTGTTACTGTGGACGTATTCCTTTTTTAACTTCTCCACTTTTATTTTGGTGGTGCATCGGGAGCGAGAGGAGATGAGTCTGGACTTGCTGTCCATCCTGAACTGGGAGTCTGAATGCTGGATTCCAGTACGAGTGACTGGCGGGCACCACACTGTGCAGATTTTAAATTGCAAGGACTTTTCCTTCAATGAAGTAATTTTTGTATAAGGTCACTTAAAATCGTACAGTTTACGTTAAGTAAATGACTTTCCACTCAATGGTCATGCCTTTACAAATGTTAAATAGATTTAAGGTAGGTTCTAATTATAATGGCTGTTGGAAACTGCATTCAAAAGATGGCTTTAAATTCCTCACCACGGCCACTTCTCACAACAACGCCACCAGTCGTTGCCCACCCTTTGCAGCTGAGGGAACTGAAGAGAGGTTGAGAATGAAGAGAGGGTGAATTACTTGCTCAAGGAGACACACAGTCAGGAAGCAGCATCTCCCAGGGAAGTTTCCAGGATTTAGCAGGGCTGAGATCAGAGTAGAATCTGTAAGGACAGACTCCAACGTAAGAAAGAATCAACCGCCACATGGGAGAAAATATTTGCAAATCGTATATCTAATAAGGGATCTGTATCCAAAATATATTAATATAAAGAATGCTTACAACAATAAACCCAATTAAAAGACAAATAACTCAATTAAAAACTGGGAGAGGGATCTGAATAGGCATTCCTTCAAAGAAGACACACAATGACCAGTGTGTGAATTCTATCTCAATAAAGTTATTTTAAAAAAAAAGAAAGAAAGAGGAAAACTAGATGGGAATAAAAAGGAGGGAATGAAACCAGAATATCAGGGTCTCTTTGTGGTGCAGTGACGGGAAGGAGGGAGAGGGGAGGGCCCCAGCCAGCTGAGGCAGGGGTGAGGTGAGGGGGACCTCATCGGGAGTAGGGAGAGGGCTGCACTAGGACAAGATGAGACCAAGAGGGCAAGTCAGAGAATCCTTCTAACGGTTTCCCCAGCTCTGGGTGGCTGTGCTTGACTGAGAGCAGCAGCAACCCTGGCATCGTAGTGACCAGGCTGGGGCAGGATGAGACCTCTCCTCCCCCACTTCCCCACCCCAAGAACAGGCCCCTCTTATAATAATAGCTAGTATTCGTGACAGGCACTGGGATCAACTCTCTTCAAGTGTTTTTATTATAGAAAATTTCATACACAAAAATAGGATGGTGCAATGTACCCATGCCCAGCTTCAACAGCTACTGACGTTCTGCTAATCTTGTTCCATTCACACACCCCGCATCGCCATGTGTCAAACACTATGCTTACATATATTATCCTCGTAAATCGCACAACAAGCCCCATGAGGCAGGTATTCTGTTTAGCACCACATTTCAGATGAGGAAGCTGTGGCTCAGAGAGGGGAAGTTGCTTGCCCAAATAGGTAGAAATGCTGGAATTCAAACCCAGGACCATCTGATTCCAGATCCTGTGTTTTTATACTATCCTCAGCAGCCTGCAGGAGAGGAGTAGAGAAAGACACCCCCATTCCTCCCAGCAACCCACAGCCCCAACACTATGCCTCTTGCCACCCCCCATTGCCGGAGACAGGGCCAGGGGACCCATCTTGGAATGAGTGTTGGACCAGGGAGGCTAAGAGCCGCCAGGG
Organism: Cheirogaleus medius; assembly: GCA_008086735.1. Classification (NCBI taxonomy): domain Eukaryota; kingdom Metazoa; phylum Chordata; class Mammalia; order Primates; family Cheirogaleidae; genus Cheirogaleus; species Cheirogaleus medius. The sequence continues at coordinate 4,030,514 of VBSM01003204.1, forward strand.
CCAGGATGGCAGCAGCAGAGTTTGGAGCAGGAGTTCTGCTACAGCTGACTGTGACCTCGGGCAGGTCACTGTCTTCTCTTAACCCTAGGTTTCTCGTGTGTCAAATGGCAATAAGACTCTCTACCTCATAGAATTGTTATTGGGTTTGAACAACACAGGTAATAAAAAGTGCCTGGCATGTGGGAGATGCCCTGCAAATGGTAGGCATTCATTCTTTCTTTAATAGCAGGAAAGCCTTACTGACTTTCGGATGAGCGGTAGAATCTGCAGGCAAACCTAAGGCTTAGGAGCTGGGGCATGGGGCAGGCAGAGGAGTGAGGGCCAGACCCATCTTGGAGGAGCTGTTTGGTTGAGGTGGGGACTCTTTGAAAGTCCAGAGACCTTGTCCCCTCTTTAGTGTCTCAGTCACCGTAAAGTCCTAGTGCTGGGAATTCAGGATGTCCCTGTTCTAGACTCCAATACAGCCCTGGCACTGGAATAATGACTATAATCAATGGCTGCCATAAACTGGGCCTTTACAAGGTGCCTGGCCCCATGGCTTACCTTGACTAGTGGAATGTAGCAGAAGTGACAGTGCATGATTTCCCATGCTAAGCCTTAGGAGATCTGCAGCTTTCACCTTCGCTTTTTGAAGTGCTCTTCCTTGGAACTCAGCCACCACGCTGTGAGGATGCCCAAGCAGCCACGTGGAGAGGTGCACGAGGAAGAAAACCAAGGGCGGTGGCATACAGCCCCGGCAAATTCTGGACACATCCACTGCCAGCTCTGTAAGGGAGACGATTTTGGATCTCCTATGTCTCCCAGAGCTCCAGCTTATACTACATGGAGCAGAACTTTTACCTGGTCAACCCACAGCATCATGAGAAATAATAAATATTAATAGCTGTTGTGTTAAAGCCATAAAGTTTTGGGCTGGCTGTTACGTAGCAGTAGGTATTCAAAACATCCCATTTTAATGATGTGGAAACTGAGGCTCAGAGTAGTTAAAACATGCCCAGGGTCACAGCTAGAATGTGTGGAGTCTGGATTCAAATCAAGGTCTGCCTAACTGCAAAACCTGGGATCTTCCCAGTGTAAGATTTTGCCTCTACTGTTCAGTCCTTGGAACAGCCTCAGACTGGATGGTATAACACCCATTTCCGGGAAGAAACAGACTCAGAGAAGAAGAAAGATCAAGACTATATACTTCAGGGCCTGAAGCTTCTCCCCCATCCCAACTGCTGTGCCCATACCCGAGCGCATGCGCGATATGCGGCTGTCTGTGGGTAGAAGGGGAGGGCTCATGTGCGTCCATGTCTCTCAGGTCATTTGCGTGTCTCTGATCGTGTGGTATATGTGTGCACCATCACCGGGGCATGTGTTGATATATGTTTGTGGTGCCTGTGTGCGTGCGTGGGGGGGGAGCATGCATAGTGTGTGCCATGTGTTCGTCTGTGTTTGTGTGTGTCTGTGAGAGGGTGTGGTGTATGTGGAGGCCTGTTTGTGTGAGTGGCACGGGTTTGTGGGCGGTGTGTGCTGTGCAGATATGTGCGCGTGTGAGATGTGTGGCACGTAGCACAGTGTGTGTTGCAGGAGAGGAGACCCGATGACTGGTCTCGGGCGTGTTTTCCCTCCTCGAGCATCCCAGCATCTTGCCGACACTGATCTGGGTCTGGGAACGTCTTTCCTGAATAAACATGATGTCATTTCCATTCCATTCAGCCTGCGCCGGGACAGCTGCTGTCAGCATCACTGAGGGAAATGCCACCTCGGCCCTGACAGCTGCCACTTGGCACACTTTGTAGAAAGCTTCTCCGGGAAAGAAAAAACCAGCCAGTCATGCAGATGCTATTTAAAGTATGTTGCATCTTGATGAGAAATGTAGAGGAAGCTAAGTGTGCTTGGGGGCGGCTCGGGACCCTGGGCTAGGGGTGGGGAGGCTTAGGTGACCATTGCATAGGCTTCGTGTATCTTGAACTAAATCTACTCCGACCTCTAATTTTACAGATGAGGAAACTGAGGCCAAGAAAGGGGCAGCAGCTTGCACAGGATCAGAGAGCAAGTCTGAGTCACAGAAAATGAAAGCTGGACGTCACGATCAAAATCTCCAAATTTAACTCCCATGTTGTACCAATGGGGACACTCAGGTGAGAAAGGAGAAGCAATGTGCCCAAGTCCCTGCAGAATGCAATGGCAGAGCTGGGATCAGAACCCAGGTCTGAAGCATGGGCATTTGACCTTTGGCTTGAACACACAGACAGTCTCTTTCTTGTACACAGTAGGAGCTAAATAAATATTTGTTAAATGGTTCCCATTGCTTTAGATGACTTAGAAATGCATTGAATTGTTCTGTCCTCATCCCTACCCTTCACAGCCAGATTGTGCCTGCCCATGCAGCTGCTATGGGGCGTCCCTCACCCTGGAACTGGTTTCCACTCCAGCAGGAAGTATGTAAGTTACTCCTGGTCAGGGCAGGGGAGTTCTCACTCTTTTAAGTGTGTGCCTTGAGTATTCAGCAAGCCCAGGCTTGCACTGACTCCTGCTGTCTAGCTGACCTCTCTACCCTGTCCAAACTTCATGCAGTAGCATTTAGAGGGGTGGGGAACCCGCAGCCTTAAGGCCACATGTGGCCTTCTGGGCCTTAAGTTCGGCCTTTTGACTGATCCAAGTTTTACAGAACAAATCCTTTTATTAATAGGGGTGTAGCAGAGAAAGAGGAAGCTTTTCTTGCCTCCTTTGGTGCTTAAAAAAGAGCAATCTTGAAATCAGAAGGCCGCAGGTTCCCCACCCCTTTTCTGTTTTCCATTCACCAGTGATCTTATAATTTCTCATTCTCCCTAAGTAAGCTGAGTTCTTTCATACCCCCCATATATTTTTGCACGTGCTTTTGCCTAGAAAGACCTTTCTCTGCCTGTCAAACTCCTATTCATCCTTTAAGATCCCATTCTAATATTAGCCCCTCTCTAGAACAGAATAACTAAGTTTGGGTTCACAGTGTCTTAGACATTCCTTGGTCATAAACCTTACCACAGTGAGTTAAAACTGATGATCTGATTCTCCTACAAGACCAAGCGCTCACTAAGGGCAGGAAGAGACTAAGAAATGTCTGTATCCCCAGCATCCAATTCAGAGCCTGAAACAGAAGAGGTTCTAAGAAATGTTTGTTGAATGAACGCCCTGCGCAGTGAGTCACTGATGGGCCCTGGCCCAGAAGGCAAGCCTGACTTGGGAGAGGCAAAACGAAGGAATGACATAGTGTGGCTTTGAGCTCCAAGACTAATTAAGAAGCTGACCTCTAGTAATTCATAGAATTCAGCCAAGCGTGTTTTTGAGATCTTACCCCCACCCTTTTGTGCTACCCCACCCTCTGCCTGGCCACTCCATTCTCTCTGGGGCAACTCAGCTCCCACACCCAGTCCTGCTATCTCTCTGATGCCTAAAGCATCCACCAGGCTTGCTCTCTCTCGGTGGCCCAAGACTCTAAAACAACTTCTTATTTCTCCCTTACCCTCCAGAAAAATTCCTTTACTCTCATTGAGACATATTGTCTTGGATATTGGGAAAACAATCTGAATAAACATATTCGTAATAACACGTGAAGGACTAGTATGCCATCGACTTTCTGAGCGATGTCTGCACAAAAGAAAGAAGGAGGGAAGGAAGGAGTCGAAATATTGGTAATAATGAGATTTAACAACACAGCAGAATTGGAAATGAACTCAGATAAGAAGCACGTTCCCAGTGTTCACAAAAGCTCTGAATGGCCAGAAATTTGTATATGGATCCCTTGTGGTTCCTTTACTTTCTGCCATTCCGTCTGATTTAAAACATTGCTGCTGTAGGTATCCCTCTGATTGAAACCAGCCTCATTGATACATAAAGTTCAGGTGCTTATGTTTAACTTATTGAAAAGGTATTTCTTACTTATTTTACTTTTAACCTATTGAAAGCATAACACAGGCAATGCTGTTGGACAAGATAGCAACACCTCTTCCTGTGTGGATTGTCACGGTGATAAGCGGGCAGAACTGGGAGAAGACTGAAGAATATAAGATTGAGGCTGAGATAATATTTGTCAAAGTATCTCTCTCAGACTCAGATTAGAACTCAGACATTTTCCAGCTCCAACAATGTGGATCTCTACATAATCAATGACTCCCATAGGCTCTGGGAGTCAAACAGCCCCAGAGTTAGGTCCCTCTGGGTCTCCCAGCTGCAGGAGATTGGCTTCACAAGCCAAATATTTCCATAATGATACTTCGAAGTTATTGACTTTTTTCACTAACATTTGCACTGATGGTGCACAAATGATGGTGAATAAATCAAGGCAGTGGCACCAAACCATACTAACAATCATCGTAGCCTTCACCATCACACACTTGTAACTCTACAGTTAAAAAAGAATTCCCTGACAAATCGGCAAACATTACTAATATTATTAAATCTCAACCCTGGAGTATATGTCTTTTTAATACTCTGTGTGAAAAAATGAGAAATGCACATAAAGTCCTTCTGCTGCAAATTTCAATACAATGGTTGTCTTAAGGAAAGCATTTGTGTGATTATTTAAGTTCTAGCTGAACTACCCACTTCTTTCACAGAACACCATTTGTACTTGAAAGAATGACTAACCAACACATTTGGGTTAATCAGACTTGGGTATTTGACAGACATTTTCTCAAAAGTGAAAGAAGTGCGTCTGTTACTTTAAGGGAAACAACTGCTGATATTTGTTGCCAACAATAAAATTTAAGCTTTCAAGTGAAAACTGAGTTTGATGGCTTCCTTATACTTCAAGACTGGTAAGATGTCAAGTGTGATTTTCTTTTGATATTGTATATTGAGATACATCAATATTGGGAAAACCTGCATAATTCAGTTAACTAATATTTTCCAGATGACAATGCATGATGCTACAAAATCGTGCATATGTAAAAGACCCATTAAAAGTGCAAGGTAGACCAATAGATTTCATGAAACAATATGAAAAGTTCACAGATATAATTCAGAATCTACATTGCAACTAACCTTGTAAAGAGTACTACGTGTCAAGCTTTGGTGTAGTATCAAAGAATGATATCTATAATTATCTTTAAAAGCTATAAAATGCTCATCTCTTTTCCAACTACATAGTTGCATGAGACCAGATTTTTTCATACACTTCAATCAAAACAACTTATCACAACAGACTGAATGCCAAAGCAAACACAAGAATCAAGTTTTCCTCTATTAAGCCAAACATTAGAGAGATTTGCAAAAACATAAAACAATACCACATTTCTCACCTAAAGTTTGCTTTGGAAAATATTGTTATTTTTCATAAAAGTTATGCTTTTTAGGTAAACAGGCAATGAATTGTTTTCAATAAATTAATACGTATTTTTAAATTTTTAGTTTTGTTGTTAATATAGTAAATATCAATAAATATAAGCAACATGAATGAAAGCTCTTTGATCTATAATAATTTTTAAGAGTGTAAAGGGGTCCAGAAACCAAATGTTTGAGATCCATTGAATAGAGTAATTATCTTTATTTCATAGACCAAGAGACTGAGGTTCAGATAGACTAAGTGACTTCTCATCAGTCACCAGACTAGTGAGTGATCAACCCAGAGCTGAGCTCATCTGTTTGATTCCAAAGCCCACTTTCTTCACCAGTGCGCTCTACTTTATCACTTTGAGTAATCATCGCAACCGATGCAGAAATCCTGCTTTGCACCTTTCCATGATCTGCTCTGATCATCCCAGCAGCCTGCTGAGGTTGAGATTATTTACATCCTTTCTGAATAGACAGGGATACTGAGCCTCAGAGAGGTACAATGTCTTTGCCCAAGGCCCACTGGTAGGTGCAGAGCTGGGATGGAGCCAGGCTGATCTAACTATAGGGCTTGCCTTTCCCAGCCATTCTCTGGTGACGCAGTGTGTGCATCCACCCACACAGGTCCTCATGCCACTGCTTGTTGAAGACACTTTATTTCACTGTTTCAGGTCACCTTGTGTTATTTACTTGAAATGTACTTTATAATTTAGAGTCAGGCTGGTTTCGATATCTCATATACAGAAAAGTCCTAGTGCATTTAGAGCGTGTGTGGAGACTATACATGCTGGGATAAAACACCGTAACTACTTTTGTCCCCTAGAACAAGGGATGGATTCGTAACCACTCCAGCAAATGAACTTTCCTCCATTGAGTGAGTCATTGGCTGAAAAACAAAATTTTCATATCATCTGTCTTAGTTTAGATTCCTCAGGACAATGATTTGGGTTCAAATGGTTTGTTTGGGAGATGGTCCCAGGAAACGCCGTGAGAGTAGAGAACCGAGACCGGGAAAGGAACACAGCTGACAAAGGGGACATTAATTCAGGGGTGACCATTGTGGGCCACTGGGGCTTAATTCCACCGAGGGCCCGCAGGAGACTGCATGGAACACGCCTCCGAGGGGAAAGGAAGTTGGGTACTTACCCACCTGTCCCGCCCTTCCTTGCTGAGGACTTCGGCTAGGGCGGAAGCTCTCCGGCACTTCCGGCTGCACAGGTGGGTGGGCGTGGCCAGACAGCGCCCCTGGGGGAGGCACTGGAAGCCCCCAGCTTGCAGGGAGCTGTCTGCAGGGGACCTGGGGACAGGCTGAAGGGAGATGGGCGGGGTGCCCGCCGCCTTTGCTGCCGCCCCACGGCCACACCTTTCGTATTCAGCAAGTCCTGCGGAAGCCCCTCCGTGCCAGGCCTGTCCTGGCCCTGAAGCCACAGAGACAGACGACACGCCCGCAGCTCGCTGACATGGAAGGATGGACCCCGACGCTCTCACAACCGCGACGGCCAGCGGTTGAGTGAGGTGATCAAGCAATTAGAAGCTGAAAGGCTGTATTTCATTTTTTGTTTTTTTCATGATACCGCCATGGGCTTGGGCCTCATATTTTATTTAAAAGACACTTGCCAAAAGTTAAAAGTTCAATTAAGCCGGGCGCGGTGGCTCATGCCTGTAATCCTAGCACTCTGGAAGGCCGAGGCGGGTGGATCGTTTGAGGTCAGGAGTTCGAGACCAGCCTGAGCAAGAGCGAGACCCCGTCTCTACTAAAGAATGTTTTGTGGACCACTTTCGTTTCTTTTTGTGTGGCAGTTTTAGGTTATTAGTTTTTAAAGTCAGTACTTTTTAATGGAAACAACTTGACCAAAAATCTGTCACAGAATTTTGAGACCCATTAAAACAAAGTTTAATGATAAAAAAGAAAGAAAGAAAGAAATTAGCTGGGCATGGTGGCACATGCCTGTAGTCCCAGCTACTCGGGAGGCTGAGGCAGGAGGATCGCTTGAGCCCAGGAGTTTGAGGTTGCTGTGAGCTAGGCTGATGTCACGGCACTCTAGCCCGGGCAACAGAGTGAGACTCTGTCTCAAAAAATAAAATAAAATAAAATAAAATAAAATAAGATGATGAAGAAGAGAGAGGACTCCCAGAAAGGGGCAGAAGGAACGCAGGAGGTGCACATTTAGAGTGTGTCATGACGGGAGTAGCAGCTCTTTCCTTTTCTAGGCTCGGCAATATTTTGCAAGTGTAAGGGACGCTGGTGATGACAATAGTGTTGATTAAAAACAATAGCTGCTGGGTAATTTGTACACATTATGTCATTTAATTCACAAAACAACCAGGATGGTTGGGAACTCTTAGCACCATTTTACAGATGGGGAAACCGGGGCTTGGAGAGGTGCAGTGACTTGCTCAAAGACACAGCTGCCTGAAAATTCAGGTCGGTCTAAATCCACGGTCCTGGGTTTCCACCAAGCCACACGAAGGGAGGAATAGTGACATAAAGATGGGCAGGAGCGAGAGGAAGGGAAGGCGAAGAAAAGGAGATGAATAAGGGCAAAAGGGAGGATTAGTAAGGCGGGAGCCACTCTTACCTGATGGGCGTCTTCACCCCAATGAGGAAAGGTCCCCCTGAGTCCCCACAGCCCCCCGAGGGTGGCTGCAGTCCCACGCGGGTGTAGAGACCAAGCACTCCTTCCTCGTGGTGGACGAAGCTCTCACCTGGCTGCGCTGCTTGGCAAGCAGGCCGCTGGCTGCGTTTCACGAGTTCTTCTCCCCTTCGCTTGAGACGCTGAGTGGGGGTGGGGGGTGGTGGTGTGAATAACAGAAAAAAGAGTCCGGTTTGAAGGTTCAACAGGAAGTCAGGGAGCTCCTGAGGGGATTTGTCTTCGGAGGTCCCACGAGTAGAATCACGAAGACTCTCAGTGTCTGGAAGTGGCAGGAGAGCATTTTCGGTCCAAGAATTTGGCAGAGAGAAACCAGACATGCTCTTATCATTCACACTTGTATCTCCCATCCTTCTTATTCATCTACTCATCCATCTACCCACTCATCCCTGCCTCCTTCTCCTACTAACCATCCACGCATCACCCATCATTTACTCAGCCACTGACAATACCCTTTGAACCCACCCAAGAGTCTCTCTTGGATTCTGGGGACCCAGAGGTGACTCGGTTAAGGTCCCTCTCCTTCCAGGGCTTACAGTCTGGTGGGGGGAGACATAGTCAAGGATGACTCCAGTGGAAATGTAAGTCATCAGGGCCTCCAAAGTGATGCAAACCACAGACACTAGAAGCAAAGGGAGGAGACAGAGCCAGGGGTGGCAGGGAGAAGGACGAGGGAGAAGATGGGGAAAGAGAAGAAAAAGAAGGAGAAAGAAAGAAAGAGCGATAGCACAGTCTTAGAGGAATTGTATGGGGCAGGATGATATGAGAAAACTATTTGGAGGAGGTAACATCTGGACTGGGTGGGCTTTGAAGAATGGTTAGGATTTATTAGGGAAATGCAAATCAAGACAACAATGACCCATTAGGATGGTTACTATTAAAAAAAAAACCTCAAAAAACGAAAACAAAACAAAACAGAAAATAAGCATTGGTAAGGAAGTGGGCTATTTGTGCACTGTTGGTGGTGATGTAAAATGGTGCACCTGTTATGGAAAACAGTGTAGCAGTTCCTAAAAAAATAATAATAATAGAATGTCACACATCTAGCCATTCCACTTCTGGGTATATACCCCCAAAGAATTGAAAGCAGGGTCTCAAAAAGGTATCTGCATACCCATGTTCATAGCAGTATCATTCACAATAGCCAAAAGTTGGAAGCAACCCAAGTACCCATAGACGGATGAATGACGAAACAAAATGTGGTAAATACATACGATGGTATATTATTCAGCCTTGAAAAGGAAGGGAAATCTGACACATGCTACAACATGGGTGAACCTGGATTGGCTAAGCAAAATAGCCAATCACAAAAAGACAAATACCATGCTATTTGTATGAGGCACCTACAGTACTCAAATTTATAAGAACAGAAAGTAAAATGGAGGTTGCCAGGGACTGGGGGAGGGGAGAATGAGGAGTTGTTCTTTAATGTGGACAGAGGTTCAGTTTTGCAAAATGAAAAGAGTTCTGGAGATGGGTTGCACAGCAGTGTGAATGTTCTTAACACTACTGAATTGTACACTTAAAAATGGTTAAGATGGTAGATTTTACGGTATGTATATTTTACCCCAATTTTTTAAAAAAAGAATGGGCAGGATATAGACATATGGAAATGGGGAAGAAGGACATTCCAGGCAGAGAGAATATTTTGGAAAGTCATGGAAGTGAGCACTAGAAACCTAAAGGCAAGAAGAGCAAGGCTCATCTGCCTGCAGCACAGAAAGAACAAAAGAGGCTTGGCTAGGGCCTGGCGCGGTGGCTCACGCCTGTAATCCTAGCACTCTGGGAGGCCGAGGCAAGAGGATTGCTTGAGCTCAGGAGTTCGAGACCAGCCTGAGCAAGAGTGAGACCCTGTCTCTACCATAAATAGAAAGAAATTAATTGGCCAACTAAAAATATATAGAAAAAATTAGCCAGGCGTGGTGGTGCATGCCTGTAGTTCCAGCTACTCAGGAGGCTGAGGCAGAAGGATGGCTTGAGGATAGGAGTTGGAGATTGCTGTGAGCTAGGCTGACGCCATGGCACTCTAGCCTGGGCAACAGAGTGAGACTCTGTCTCAAAAAAAAAAAAAAAAAAAAAGAGGCTTGGCTAAGATGTGGCTCCCTCAAGGACCTGGGTAGGTGACAGAAAGAGAGCTGAGATGGAATTGAGGAGAATGCATGCTTAGGACACATGACTTAATGGAGAGGATGCAGCATCCACCACTTCTCAGAGACACTGCAAGATGCCACCCTGGAACCCTGACCAAGTCATCTCAGTTTCCTACTCTGCAAGATGGAGGTGGTAACACCTACCTCATGAGACTGTTTGTGAACATCAATGAAGATCGTGGCTGGGAAAGGGCTCTTTATGCCAGAGAGTCCTAAAGAATAGCTATTGCTGTTATTTAGTAGAACAGCTAAGCCCAAAACAGAAATTAGAGTGTGTTGGTTGTGGAACTGCTAAACTGGTCTCATCCTTAGCGTAAGTTGGAAATTGTGCAAGTTTTAGTTTTGTGTTCATGGTTGTTGAATAAGAAGATGTTATTTTGGATGCAGAAAATCCTAGAGAGGGGAGAGTACAAATGCAAGAACCTTGTGGTGAAAGGGATGGTTTTGAGCCATGTACTAGTCAGCTATTGCTACTATGAAGCTGTGTAACAAATAACCCCCAAACTCAATGGCAAATAACAAGTATTTACTTTTTATTCTTGAGTCTGTGTCTGTGCTAGGCTCCGCTAGGCTCTTCTGGGATTAGCTGGCTTTGGCTCTAGGCTTTAGGTCAGGTTCAAGTCTGCTTCACATGGCTCATTCTGGGAGAAGCAGCTACCCACAGCTTGCTCTTCTCATGATGAATGTTGGATGCCCAAGAGGCCAAGCAAACAACACAAGTACCTTTAAAGCTCTGCTTGCGTCATGACTGTTAACTTTTCCCTGGCTGAAGCACGCCACAGGGCCAGATCCCAAATTAAGTGAGAATGGACACCCTGCCTGTTCTATTGGGAGGCACTGCAAAGCCATGTGGCAAAGGTCGTGATTGTGTAATCCTATTACACAGAGAGAGCGTGAGGTGTTGGGAGCAATAGTCCTGCTTTCTATAGACCCCTCTGGGAGCAAGATCAGCCCAAGAGGCTGAAGGAACTGGGTTTGGGATGGATCCAACGAGGCCCTGGGCCCAGCAGACAAAAAGTAACCCACAGTCCCAGAGATAGGAAAGGGGGACTCCTACCCCTCTACTCCTGGTCCCATCTCTCCCCTACAGATTAGAGTGCAGTTTCAATACCTTGAGGGCTCCTGGCAGCAGGGGACAGCAAAGGACAATCTTGCTGTGTCTGGCAGCTGAGCGGCATGGGGGCGCCTCTATATTCTGCAACCTCTCCTTCCACTGTGACATTTAACCCTCACCACCCACTGAAGTCAGTGTCATTCCCACTTTACAGAGGAGGAAATGGAGGCATACAATGAAATGGCTTGCCAGAGTCACTCTGCTGGCCAGTGGCAATACTGGGCCACCAGGCAGACCCACCAAGTTGGATGGCCTGTTCCACTCCTCAGCAGCCTTAGGCCAGTCACTTAACCACTCTGTAGCTCAGACTCACTATCCGTAAAATAGGAATTAATTGAACTACCTTAATACAACTACCTATTAATGCAACCACCTTCTCAGTTATGGTGCCCAGCATACAGTAAGTACCTAACACATGTTGGTTAGCACATGGTCATGTAATGTCTGCATTTTTATTATGAATATGCATTTTATCTTTTTAAACAATTTTATTGAGACATATTTTACATATCATAAAATTCACACATTTCAAGTATACAACCCAATGATTTTTAGTAACTTTACCGAGCAGTGCAATCATCACCATAAATCAGTTTTAGAATGTTCTCCTCCCCCTAGAAGATCCCTCATGCCTATTTACTGCTAAGCCCTGTCCCCACCGCCTCCAGCCACAGGCGGTCACTAATCTGCTTCCTATCTCTGTGTATTTGCCCATTCTGGATGTTTCCCATAAATGGAATCACACAATATGTGGTCTCTTGTGTCTGGCACTTTTACTTAGCATAATGTCTTAGAGGTTCACATGCTGCAGCATCGGTCAGTGGTCTGGTCCCTTTAACTGCTGAGTAATATTTCACGGTATAGACAGACCACGTTGCATCTGTCCCTTCACCAGTTGAAGGGCATTTGGGTTGTTTCCAGTTTGGGGCTATTAGGAACAACGCTGCTATGAATGTTCACTTTGTGTGGACGTATGTCTTTACTCCTCTTGAGCAGAAGACACTTAGGGGTGGACTTGCTGGGTTGCATGGTAGTTTTATGTTTCATTTTTTGAGAAACTTCCAAACAGTTTTCCCCAGTGGCTGCACCAGTTTACATTCCCCCCGGTGATGTGTGAAGGTCCCTGCCTCTCCACACCCTCCCTTACACGTGTCAATGTCTGTCTTATTTATTATAGCCATTCTAGTGGGCGTGAAATGATGGCTCATTGTGGTTTTAATTTGCATTTCCCTAATGACTAATGATGTTGGGCATCTTTTCATGTACTTATCAACTGTATTTTACTTTTTAATAAGGAAAAAACCTTGTATATATAAAATAAGAGGTCCAATGAGTAACCATCCCTCTCTGATGAGTGAAAGCTCTCCCTGCCCCTTTCCTGCTTCCTCCCTCTCTGCCTCACCCCAACATGGGCAAACACCCCCATCTGGCTGGAGGAGGAGGCCAGGGAAGACCCAACAATGCCAGCACCTGGCCCCCAGCACAGGAACCCTGGAGGCTGGGGCTATTCATGTAATGGGACCCTCTGCCCTGCCCCAGACTCTCTCCTCCTTCTGGGCACCTGCCCAGGGTCACCCAGTGGGAGCCCAGGGGATGCCATCTTGGAAGGTCACAGAAAGGACGCAAACCCCTGGGACCACCGTGATGGTGCCCAGATGGAGAGTTTGGCCTACCTGCCTCCTTCCCTCCATCCAGGGCCAGCAGCACAGCTCTACACTCAAGGTTGGCTCCACCTGTAGCTGCTTGAGCCCACCCAGGGCTGCAGGACCCTTCAGGCAAGCACACAGGAGGGAACCGAAACAGGGTGTTACAGGCAGGGTCATGCAGGGTCTCGGGAAGGATGCCTACCTGCCCAGGTGTGTGTGCAGCATATGGTGTGGTGGCAAAGAGCCAGACACACTTCAAACCCTGGCACTGGGCCCTGAGGACACAGAGAGGAAGGACACCCTGTCTCTGTCCTCAAGAAGCCCCCACAGTGCAGGGAATCAGTGGCTGGTCCTCATAGGCTAGGTCTGTGATCCCCAAACCCTGGGCCTCAGATGGGTACCAGTCTGTGGCCTGTGGAACCGGGCCGCACAGCAGGAGGTGAGCGGGCGGGAGAGGGAGCGAAGCTTCATCTGTATTTACAGCCGCTCCCCACGCCTCGCATCACCACATAAGCTCCGCCTCCTGTCAGATCAGCCGCAGCACTGGGCTCTCATAGGAGTGAGCGCAAATGCTACTGGAAATTGCACGTGCGAGGGATCTAGGCTGCGCGCTCCTTATGAGAAACTGATGCCTGATGATCTGAGGTGGAGCTGAGGCGGTGATGCTAGCGCTGGGGAGCAGCTGCAAATACAGATTATCATTAGCAGAGAGGTTTGACTGCACAATTAATGTGATGCACTTGAATCATCCCCAAACCATCCCCCACCACCATGGGTCCATGGAAGAATTGTCTTCCATGAAACCAGTCCCTAGTGCCAAAAAGGTTGGGGACCACTGGGCTAGGTGACAAGTGCTATGACAAACTGTGCAAGGGGCCTGGGGGTACAGGGCAGCAGCCAGAGCTGCAATTCACTGAGGGCCCTCAGGGCTGGGCGAGAGGCCTAAGTTGTTTCTGATCCTCCCAGCAGCCTTGCTATGTGGACCCAGGAGAGGTTATCCGAGCTGACCTGCACTTACACAACTTACTGCACTAACGGCTCCTCTCCAGGCCTTGAAAACATGCAGCTGCTACCCAAAAATGCTGATGGCTCAAGCTTCTAGAGCATTCTCTACCCTGCCCAAGCTCTCCTCTCACTGACTGAGCTGTCAGCTCCCAGAATCAAGAGATTTTATATCCAAGAACCTTTGGCCAATTTGTATTTATTGTTGTAATTATATAATTTAGCTAAATAAACAAAAAATAATGGAATCTGACTACAAAAACAAGTAATGTTTTGAGACAAACTAAGTCTAATGCTTTGGAAATATGCAATAAAGATGAATTGCTAAAAATAAATCTGTTGATTTGGTTTTGGGAGAGGTTTGGGGTAGGAGGGGATAGTAACAATGTAGAATTCCAAATTCAAATTGCTTCACAAGTGTCATTGCATTCCATTTAAAAAGAAAAAAAAGAACTGAAAATTGTTAGCAGTGCTCTGTGGGTGCGGTCAAAACCAACAAGGAACTCTAGCCAGGGGCTTGAACTCAAAGCAGCTGCTTTGGCCAAAACTGATTGTTTTATGTCGGACCAAAGGTTTAAAGTTTGTGAATGTTTGCAAATGTTTATGATTCCCTTTCTCTGCCAATCCTTTGTTACCTGATTAACTACTTGGAACCAGTCAGGTCAGCTGAGAGGTTTCTAATGGATCAGTGTGCCCATTTTACAGATGAGAAGAGGAAGGCTGAGAGAGATGAAATGTCTTATTCAAGGTCACACAGCTGATATGTCCTGGTACTGAACCCCAGCCTGGGTGGGCCCTAGGCCAGGACCTTCCTGGCCCACCTGTGGTCTCTGGTACTCGGGTGTATGAGTGTGAGGCCAGACTGCGTGTGAGGCCGTGGGTGTGAGAATGGGCGGGTTGTGTGGTGACTGAGTGTCTGAGGGTGACAGCGTGAGAGTGTGAGTCTAGGGGGCGTTAAGAGTATGAGGCTCAGAAGCCAGTCCTGGACACGCCGGCACAGCCTCTGTCCCGTGGCCCTGTAGCACCTGCTCTGTGCAGAGACAGATCTAAGTAGCCCTGTGGCCGGAGCCGCAGAGATCTGGGCTCTGAGGAGGAGGCTTGTGCATAATTAGGACACAGCCCAGAAATGACCCCAAGAGGGCAGGAGGTGGTCAGTCTGGCCCAATCCTAAACCCTAAGGGGGCCCAGTCACATTGGCCCTGCCCCTCCCCAGCCCCCAAAAGGCTGCCCATGCGGGCCCCACCCTTCCAGGTGGCAGCTCACCCTTTCCCAGAGGGCAGGGGGTCTACATTGTGTCTGGGATTCCTGCCATTTGGAGCCCCTGAGCTCTGCAGGTCTCCCCTAGAACATGAAGGCCCCACAGCAAATTGGGACGGTGCAGCGGGAAAGGCCGGCAGGCTGGGCTGGAATTGCCACCGCTCACTTGTGAACTGCGCAGTCTGGGCACTTGTCTGTCCTCTCCAAGCCTCAGTCTCCTCTGTGAACTGGGGGTGGTACCATGCACCTTACAAAAGGCAGGAAAGGCTCACACCCAGGACTACCTGGGTCCAAACCCTTGTTCTGACACTTTCTGGCTGTGTGAGCTTGGGCAAGTGACTTAACAACTCTGTGTTTTTCTCATCCACAAAATGCGGGAGCTAACACTACCTATCAGAAAAGGTGCTTATGAGGATTACATGAGTTAGTATACATAAAAGCATTTAGAAGGTAGCCCACAAGAGGCATAAGCGCTCTCTGTGTTTGTTATTGTTACTTCCTTTTAACACCGTTTGAACCTGGCAGGGTTAGAGTGAGCATGCAGTGGAATGCGCCCGCACATGCCCGCAGGGGCCCGGGGCATCACCGCCCCTCCCGGCCTGGGGAGGCGGTGCAGACTGAGGCTAGACCTGGGAACCTCCCAGGGACTGTACCAGCCTCTACATACCGGCCCCGCCCACAGGCTCAGCACTGTCCGCTGTGGGCACATTTATATCTCCTACCTCATCTAGTCTAACGGCGGACCTCGGACGGGAGGGGGATTCTCATCCCCATTTTCCAGATGGGGTAACCGAGTTTCCAGGGTGTCTTACTGCCCCCTGGAGTTTGGAATGGAAGAACATTCAAGTCAGAGAGACCCTGAGGTCTCAAACACCCCAGGGGTGGTTTCCTCTTTCTTGAGGCTCTGGCCGACTGGTCCCAGAGACCTGCTGGAGAAGGAATTTGAGGCTACGTGGGACCTCAGACAGAAGATGTGCTGTGATTGATTAGCGATGTCTTCCACGGATGCAGGAGTGTGATGTGGGGATGCACGACACTGGTCAACCTGTTCTCATCCATCCCCTTTACCTAGTGTATGGCAGAAGCGGGAGCCACTTGCTCATGTCTCAAAGGAGACAGTGCACGGTGGGGACAGACCCTGCCCAGCCCAGGCCCTGCCCCCACCTAGCACCTGATTGGTCCTGCTTTCTTGGGGAAACATGGACGGTACCTCTGCCGTCTGTGGTCCTGGCTTCTAGGAAGCCAGTCATTCGGAGTGGACTGAGGAGTCAGTGTGTGGGAGGCAGCCCCTGGCCCTGGCCTCCCACTGTGGAGGAATTTGTGTTGTCCAGGAAACTCCAGAGCTGCCCCAGGCAAAGGCAAGAAGAAAGCAGGTCTCTGACACACCATCAAGCTGTACTCATCACCCACGGTCACTGGGCAAAAACCCAACAAGGCTGCTCCCACATCACCAAGGGGCACCACGAGAACTCATACAACATTAGATGGCGGCCAGGGCAAGCAGGAACATGGGAAATGCACACACATGCGTGCACTCATTGAACAAGTATTAGAAATTCACATATGCGCACAGGTGCACATATGGTCATAGATATACACTCAACAATAACAGAAAATCCAGAGAATAAAATGTAAAAAATGCCCACGCACTCACCACCAGAGTTAACAAATGTTGGCAATTTGTTGTTTTTGCTTTAGACATTTTTTTATAAAAGAAACAGATGTTGAAGATTTTGAAATTGAAGTCCCTTTTATACACCTCCCCAGTTTCATTTCCCTTCTTTATACACAAGCAACTATCATCAGAAATTTGGTATGTATCCTCTCAGCTCATTTTTAAATCCATAAACAATATATAGCATTGCTGTTGTGTGTTTTAAAATTTTACATAAATGGTGTCATACTATACTTAAAATTTTTCGACTTCCTTTTGTATTAGTTTCCAAGGGCTGCTGTAACAAGGTATTATACACTAGGTGACCTCAAACAACAGAAATGTATTCTCTTGTGGTTCTAGGAGCTACTAGTCTGAAATCAGGTGTCAGCAGGGCCATGCTTCCTCTGGAGGCTCTGGGTAGAACCCTTCCTTGCCTCTTCTAACTTCTGGTGGTGGCCCGGAACCCTTGGCATTGCTCAGCTTGCTGCTATGTCACTCCAATCTCTACCTTTGTCATCCATGGCATTCTCCACTGTGTGTGTGTCTGTGTCCAGATATCCCTTTTCTTACAGGGACACCAGTCATATTGGATTAGGGCCCACCTAATCCAATATGATCTCATTCATCTTGATTACATATGCAAAGACCCTATTTCCAAAAAAGTCACATTCATAGGTACCTGGGGTTAGGACTTCAACACATCTGTTAGGGGGGCACAATTCAACTCATAACATTTTTAAAAATCAAAATTATACTTCTTTATAATTATCCAATGTTCATAAATGGAACTCAAGGACATTTAGTTTACTGTATGGTGTTCTACTTTATAAACAGGCAACGCTGATTTATTTACTTTACTGATAGACATGTGGGTTATTTCCAACTTTAACATCCATAATGTTTCCTTGACCAATGTGCCAGGGTTTCTCCAGGGTTCGTTCTTAGAAGCAGAACTGCTAGTCACATGGTATGCATATTTCCAACTTTCGCCAAAGTTGGAAATACAGTACCTGAGAATTTGCATTTCCCAACATCCTCACCAACACTTAGTAATGTCAAACCTTCCAACTTTTGTGAATCTGATGGGTGTGAAATAGAATCTCTTCATTGTTTAATCTGCATTTCTCTGATAAGTAGTGAGGTTAAGCATCTTTGCTTCTGCTTATTTACTATTCCTGCTTCCTTTTTTGTGAATTACTCATATCCTCTGCCCATTTTTTATTGGGTTGTCTTCTTCTCATTGATTTATAGGAGTTCTTTATATATTTTGGACATTAGTCTTATGTCTAATATATGCTGCAAATGCCTTCCCATAGACTACTGCTGGAATTTTAACTTTGCAAGTGGTACCTTTTATTGCACAGAAGTATTTGATTTGGTTGAGCTTAAACTTAATATTTTCCTTTATGATTTCTAACTTTTGTAACTTAATGATTAAGGACTCTTTCCCTATCCCAAGCCATCCTTTTTTCTTCTGTAAGTTTTTAAGGTTGCTTTTCACATTTAGGTCATTAATTCATCTTAAGTTTATCTTTGTGTTTGGTATGAGATAGGATCTAAGGTTATTTTTTCCATAGGGAAAGCTACTTTTCTAACCCCCATTTTTGAATAGTCCAGCCTTCCCCTCCAGAGATTTATAGTGCATTTTGATCATACAACAAGGTCCCATATAACTTGGATCTGTTTCTAGGCTCTCTTTTCTGTTCCATTGATTTATTTTCCCATCCCTGTGCTAATAACCAGGTTGTGTTCATTATCAAAGTCTTATCATAAATTAGGATATTTGTTAGGACAAGACTCCTACCTTGTTATATGTCAGAATTGTTATAGCTATTCTTGTACTTTTACCCTTATGTGCAAATTTTTAAAACAATTTAACAAGTTTAATGAGAAATTTTATAGGAATTTTAATTAAGATTACATTTATTTTATGAATTAATTTTGGAAAAATTAAAGTATGTATTTATGATATTGCATCTTCTCTTCCATGAACATGGCACATACCTTCATTTATTCTTGAGGGTATGTGTGTTCTTCCATAATACTTCATGGAGTTATTACACATCTTTTGTTAGTTGATTACTAGGCCTTGATAGTTTTCAAATCATATCTTTCTTGTTACATTTACATTTTCTAGTTGGTCATTGCTGGTAGATAAGCACACTGTGGATTTCCTAGATTGATTTCATATCCAGCAACACCAGTTTCTTCACTTTCTAGTTTCAGTCAGAGGGGAGGGAGCTTTGAACTTGGTGAGTTTACAGGGTCCCAAGGCAGGATGAAGTGTAGACTAGGTATTTAGAGCATGGACTTTGCCATCTGACAGGTAAACCTGGGTTTGAATCCTGGATCTGCCACTAACAAGGTGGGTAAGTTACTTAACCTCTCTGAATTAATGATCATTCCCACCCCCAGGTGGTTGTGAGGAGTCAGGAAGATAAAATGTGTACAAGTGCCTAGCATGGTGCATGGCACAGAGAAGGTATTTAATTGACACTGGTTCTTGTAATTATTACTAACTGGCTTCTCCTGCATAACTGGTGAAATAATTATCTGTAGTAAAAGAAATCCGTTCCTGCTCCCATTCATCATGAAGAAGCTATGCAGAGTTGCCAGTGATCACAAATTAACACCCATGTTAAGTGACTGCCCTAGCGACTGCCAATTTGGAGCTCACATTCGAAACCCATTTGTTTTCTGTCTATGCCATCTTCATACACATGGCCTCACAATCAGCAAGCTAATAGCCTGTCATTGACCACTGATTTGGGAAAACCTGGAGGACCCCTGTCCCTCTCCTTGACCGTCCCCTCTGCTCCCACATCCCAAACCACTCCTAGTGACGTGGTAGACACCAAGTCAGATCACACCAAACATACCTCCAAACACTTCATACAGCCACTTGTCCGTGATGTAGAATCAGACAAAGGGGCAGACAGAAACTTAATTGTATTTATAATATCAGCAGTTTCACTACAACTTCTAATACATGCTAATTACCTGTTTACACAGGGCCCAAGTCCAGCATGCCTGCAGTCTGGTGCCTAAAAAAGAATTTGGCAGTGGGTGTGGTTGATAAAGGGAGGGTGGAAAAACAGGGGGAATGAATCTGGGTGGGAGTCGGGGCTCTCTACCACACAGCCACGGGGGGACCAGAAAGGACACTCTCAAAGGAGTCTGCAGGCTCAGGTAATGTTTCATGCCACGGATAAAGTTCATGCATTTTGTTCATAGAAGCTGTCCCTGGCCAAAGCCCCCTCTCCCAGGGTTGCCACCCCCAGGGTCGTGGCAACTGCAGCAATAGGATCTGGAGGTCAGGAGGCTCTCGGTAGATGCCGCTGAAAACCCACCGTGTTAGACACGTGCATCAGCCCTTTCTCAGCACTGTCGCTCTGCGTCCTCCCAGCACTCCACAGAGGGAGTGGGTATTTCTACGGAGGAACCCACGGCAAAGAAGGGCCGGGGCCAGGATATGAACTCAGACCATTACGAGGTCATTAGTTTAGTTTTGGGGCTTTTTTTCTCCCCAAATGAACGAATGCTACCGTAGGCTGATGAGTATTACTCCGGGCTTAGCGAGTAGCTGCAGCCAGACCTGTGAGTGCTGCCACTGGGCTGCTGAGTCATTCAAACACACTCCTGAGTATTTTCGCCAGCCTGGGACGTATTTGATTGGGCTGGTAAGTACTTCTGCTCAGCTGCTGAGTATGGGGGCAAGTCCTGAACTCATCGGGGGGTGATTTGATCACCCAGCCGTGGCCAGGGCCCTGGCGCTGGCTTTTCCCTTGGGGTACCCCCTGGCAGAACAATAACTTCCCAAACTCTGGGCAGCAGCTGCTCTGACTTCATGGAAACAGCCGAGGCTGGCACACGTCTTCTCCCCCAGTTCCCAGGGAGCCTGAGGCACAGCTGGGGCCAGGATGGGTGTGGGAGGAGACCTCTGGGACCCTGATCACAGAGTTCACCCTAGCAGAAGCTGTGGGGCTCAGGGATCTTCCTCCGCTCCTCAAAGCCTGCCAGAGTTAGTTAGTATGGCCGCACCCAGCACTGCGGGGCAGAGGAGAGGGGCTGAAAGAGGAGGCTCCCAGGCAGATGCCCAAAGACACCAGCCATGCAGAAGCCACTGAGTCCTCCATGCCCCAACCCATTGCACAGGTGAGGAGAGTGAGGCCCCCAAGCAGACTCTATGGGAATGCTTATCAGACCTGCCCTTGGGGATAGCATCTTGGAAGACCTTACCCTCCTTCCGGGGAAGGGGGCCTGAGAGGGCCCAGGCATGGCACCTTTCCACCCCCAAATCCCTGCGCTTGACCTTCCAAGACACACACTCTGGAAGCTGGAACTGTGGCCCCAGCAGCCCTGGGCTCACCTCCCACACAAGCCATTGGGAGGAACATTCAGCCACCAGTGGTTAGCAACTGGGCCTTCAGCCTGTCTCCGTGCTCTCCAGGGACCCTACAGCTCAGAACAAAGCAGGGATCCCACACCCCAAATTAAGATCACCCAAGAATCCCAAAAAGGAAGGGAGGGAAATAGAAAGTGAAAGTGTCCCCACCTCCTGCTTTTTATACCTCCCATGACGGGGAGCTCACTATCTACGAGGGCTGCCTCTCCCTCCCTAGTTGGTCCTGACTATGAGAATCCTTGCTCACACAGAGAAGAAAGCTGTAGCTTATGGCTCCACTGATGGGGTGACCAACTCATCCCAGTTTGGCCAGGGCTTTCCCAACTTTAACACTGAAAATCCAGTATTCCAGGAAGCCCCTCAATCCCGAGCAGACCAGAACAGCCAGTCACACTGTCCCACCCCTGCCCCCACGCTTAGCTCCACCCTCTGGGTCACTTAGGAGGAATCATCTCAGGGCTCTTCTTAGCAGGTACCATGTCCAAGCCCAGCACCATCATCCCCAGCCTAGTTGTGTAGCATTTGTTTATTCATACAGTTACTGTATGAATAGCCATTTAGAATGGCCTGGAAACTTAAAGCCTGAGGCCTGGAGCCACACCAACCTGGGTTGCCATCCTGGCTGTGTGACCTTGTACATGTTACTTAACCTCTCTGAGATTCTATTTGATTATCTTAAGGTGGAGATAATAAGCCTCTACCTCAGAGGGTGGTTGTAAGTATTAAATGAGATAATGAATGAAAAGTACTTAGCACAGGGCCTGGCACCTAGTAAGCACCTGGCAAATGTTAGCTTTTGTTCATATTTATCATGTATTTACACTATTTGGGCCCTAGTCTAGTCTAGGCACAAAGAAACTCAGACATGCCACGCCGCACACACACGAAGCTCGCAGGTGGCACAGAGAGCAGAGGGGGATGCAAGCCATTATAGTTGAGCATGAAAAGGGCTGTGAGGAGACAAGGTAGAGGGGAGAACTGCCCAGGACAGTTCCCAGAGGAGATGACATTTTCCTGGGCCTTGCCTGAGAGAAGTTGGGGGAAGGGAATTCCATGAAGAGGGGCTGGCATAGACGGTGGCCAGAAAGCATGAAACGACATGATCTACTCAGGGAGCAAAGAGAAATTCCGTACTGCAGAGTCTGGGCTGTGCATGGAGAAGGCCAGAGAAGGAGACAGTTTAGAAAGAGCTTT
>VBSM01003204.1:4052984-4078511 GCA_008086735.1 Cheirogaleus medius
AAAATAAAATTTAAAAAAAAAAGAACCAGTTAGAAGAGATAATTGAAAGAGAAGTTCCTGTTTTCAAAAGCAGATAAAAATAAATAAATAAATAAAATATTGAGAAATCAATTTAACAAAAATAATATGTACATGATTTATTGGGAGTGAACTTTAATAAACTGCTGAGGGGCACAAAAGAAGACCTGAGCTTGTAAGATGGTTTTGGATAGGATGACTCAACATCACAAATACGCCAGTGCTTTCCTAGTTTGTGTATATGTGTATGTATGTATTCAGATAAAAATACCAATAGGATTTTTAAAAATAAGCAAATTGATAAGCTGGTTCTTAAGTCCATATGTCAATATAAACAAGGAAATTCTGAAAATTATAAATTAAAAAGAATAATGAGTATGGACTAGGCTTAATAGATATTGCAACATAGGATAAATCTATAATATTTTGAACACTCGTGCATTTTAGGCAGATGGATCAATAGAACAGAAAATTTGGAAGCCTACTTGTAGTAGGTAGAGTTGTGTCCTAACCCCCAGTACTGTGAATGTGACCTTACTTTGAAATGGGATCTTTGCAGAGGAAATTAAATTAAGATGAGGTCATGCTGGATTAGGCCCTAATCCAATGGTGGTGTCCTTATAAGACAGGTGAAATTTGGACACAGATATAAACAGAGAGGAGAAGGCCTCGTGAAGACAGAGGCAGAGTTTGGAGTTTAGCTGCCACAAATGCCAAGGACTGCCGGCAACCACCAGAAGCTACGAGAGATGAGTGGAATGGTTTGTCCCACCAGAGTCACCAAGGGGAGTCTGTCCCTGCTGACACCTTGATTTCAGACTTCCAATCTCCAGAACTTTAAGCTAATAAGTTTCTGTTGTTTTAAGCCACCCAATTTGTGGTAATTTGTTAGGACAGTCCTAGGAAACTAATAGAGTTCCCAAATGCCTACAGGAATTTAGTATATGACAAAAGCAACATTGCTGATCACTAACAAAAAGATGGATTATTCAATAAATAGTGTTGGGACAACAAGGTGACCACCCAGAGAGAAACAGCTGAATGACTACCTCACGTCTTACACCAGAACAAATTCAGGAATGATGAAAACCCGGGAGTACTTTCAAAAGTATTCTTATAGTAAAGAAGGCCTTTTAAAATATGAATTTAAAAAAAAAAAAACAACTGACTCTGTCAACAAAAAGATTGATAAATTTGGCCACATAAAATTATTTTAAATTCTGCATGAAAATATGTAAACAAAGTCAAAAGATACATATATTATAGACATATCATATGTTACCAACAAAGGGCTGATATCCTTATTATTTTAAGAGCGCCTACGTATCAGGAAGAAAAAAAACAACCTAATTAAAAGATAGGCAAAGGATATAAACAAACAGTTCCCAGGAAAGGAAATGTAAATGATTCTTAGTCATATGAAAACATGGTCAACCTCTCTTGTAGTAGGAGAAATGAGATTACAGCTACGAGATATCATTTTATATCGAACAGATTGACAAAGATCAGAAAGTTTGATAACATGCTGTGTTGGCAAGGGTGAGAGAAACAGGAATTCTCATTCATTGCAAGTGGGAGGGTAAATTGGTACAACCTCCCTGAAGAGCCATTTGGCAATATCTAAGTAAATTAAAAATCCACATACCCTTTAACCTAGCATCTCCATTTCTAGGAATTTTCTATACAAATATGCTAGCACGTGTGCAAATTAATGTATGAATATGGATATTCATTGCAGCTTTGCTTATAATAACAATAGATTGTAAACAGCCTAACTTCCCATCCATAGGAGACTAGTGAATCAATTGGGGAACAATCTATTCAGTGGAATGCTATGCACTGGCTTAAAAGCATGGAGCCATTTCATATTGATATTATATGGAGAAATCTCTGTGATATTTAGTTTAGGAGTGGGGGAGGGAAAACAAAGTGCAGAACAATGTGTCCAGGATAATACCATTTGTGTAAAAAATATTTTATGGACATGTTTTCACAGGCATAGAACGACTCTGGAAAGATATGTAAGAAATGGGTAACAAGGACTTGCCTTTAAGTAAGGAACTAGGTTGCTGGGGTAGGGAAACTGCATACTTTCCATCTACATATACTATGTACATGTGGTGACCATTCAAAAAGAGAGAAGAGAGAGAAATATATTTAACTCCCCCCAAAATCACGAAGAAAGCAAAAAAGTAAAAATTTTCATCTGAGACCCGAGTTTAAATGTCAGCTCCATCACTTTCTTGGACGAGTTATTTCAGCTCTCTAAACCTTAGTTTGCCCATCTGTAAAATGGGAATAATATTGTCCACCTTAAGGGCGTGTGTGTGTGTGTGTGTGTGTGTGTAGAGAGAAAGCAAATGAGCATGCAAAAGTGTCAGAAGGATACGTGGGAGTTCATTGTGCACCTTTTTTTGGAATTTTGAAAATTTTTCGAAATGAAGTTTCATGTTTTTGTTTTGGTTTTTTCCTCATTCCTGGTCCCCTCCCACTCCTCCACCCCCAGGTGAGGCCGGTGAAACAACTTTTTTTCCAAGCATATTGTACTCTGAGCACCACTGGACTAGCACGAATCTGAGGTCAGGGTCAGGTGACCCTGGTGCCTGGGCCACCCCAGCATCTCACTGCAGACCCCTTCCCCCACTCCGTGGGCGCAGGTAAAGAGGGCCCTTTTCCTGGTGGGTGCATGCAGGAATCAGACGTAGGAGGGAGGTCCGAGTTAGGATGGAGGGACAGAGACCAGCTGCCCTGGTTACATCTTGAGGGAGAAGCACTCAGCTCTCCCGATGGAGGACTGGGGTGGGGAGGGGAGCCCCAAGGTGCCAAGCCCCGCCCCCCACCCACCTCTTGGGCTCTCTCAGCTGGGCCTGTGCCGGGACACGCAGGGAACCCCGGCCCTGGCGGAGCCCCCATCAGATAAGGCCGCCTCCCCCGCGCTGGCAGCCCTCGGAGCCGGCGAGGAGTTTACGTAAGCCAGCTGTTGATGGAAAAACAAATGCACCAACAGGCGTTTCCTGGCCTGCTCGGAGGGAGCCGCGGGCCCCAGACGCTGGCTCACCCCGGAGAGGCTCCGTCCTGACAGCTCCCCGGGGGGATCGGGGCTGAACTCTGGGGGTCCCATGTGCCACCCAGAGGTCCCCCACCCCCAAGCCCAGGCCACCCTGCAGGCGGGCCCTGCACGCAGGAGGCAGATAGTGAATGCTTGCCCTTAACCCTTCTCCTGCCGGCCTCAGCGTCAGCCCGGGGCCCCTGGCCCCACCCCCGCCCCGGGCCCAGAGCCCAGGAGGGCCCATCCAGGCATCCATCAGCGCCACTGCAGGAGAGCCTGCTGCGTGCCCGGCCCTGCTCAGGGGCGGCGGGGGTGATGGAGGTGTGGGAACAGAAAAGATCCACGGACTGGGCATGTGCTAAAAGGAAATTGGGGCGGGTGGGGGGTGGGGAGAACTCGTCTATACACGGGGCTTGCTCTCCTGATTTTAAAACGGAGGGGGAGCTAAGGCAGACCTTCGCAGATTTTGCTGGAAGAATGAAATGAGACAACTGAGGGTGCATCTTACGCCCTAGCCCATACGCATCTTTGCCTGGAGGGAGGCTGATGGCCCAGGTTCAAATCCCAGTTCTGCCAGCCGCATAGCCTCATCGCCTTATGCCCAAATCTCTTTATCTGTGAAAGGGTCTGATAGTTGTGCCAACCTCGAGTTTTGAGAATTAAGTGAGACATTTTGAGGATTAAAACAGATAAATATAAAGCCCTTAAACAATACCTAAGGTAATGTCTCACACAAAATATCACACAGGAACACGTCACTGTAGGTGTAAATCTGTTATTCCCATCTGCCCTTTCCATCGAAGCACACACATGTGCCTATCAGGGTGGCCTCACCGACTCTCCCATCCTGGGTCAGGTGCCCCAGTTACATTCCCGCACCCGTCCCCATCAACCCACTTCTCTAGGTACCCCCTTCCCCGTGGAACCGTGTGCTCCCCACCAAACTGTGCAGCCACTGCGTCTTCCCCGCCACACTGTGCACACACTGTGTGCCAGACCTGGTGCTGGTCCAGGGCACCCGAAGGTAAATCACATCCGGTCCTGTCCTCTAGGATGTCCAAGCCTGGGGATACATGTGTATACAGAGCAAGGATCAATGGAGAAACCCAGTGGAATCTGGAATCACTATGAGAGTGTTAGAAGAATTACAGGAGATCGTGTGGGCGCAGGGTTAGCAAGCAGCCTGACACACAGTAGGTATACCCCCAACCATAATTACATAAAATATTACTATTTAATAGTGGACAGACCTGAAATCTAACGGTGACTCTGCCATTTACTTGCTATGCAACCTTAGGGAAGGCATTGTCTCTTTCTGGGCCTCAATTTCCCCATTTATCCAAGGGGGATGCTAATATTAAACACCCATCCTAAGGCTCTGGTGAGATTCAAACAAGTCAGGACACGTGGGAGCACTTTCTGGACTGTCAGAGGGCTAATCCCATCAGCTAGGAAATATCCTATCAATGTCAGTAGGGGGGACACAGCCTGGGACAGGATTTGGTATTAGGTCTGGGGTCAGAACCCAGCCTGGACCTCTTTGCTTTGTGACCTATGGCAAATGGCTCTGTCTCAGTTTCCTCAACTATAAAGTGGGGATAACAATACCTGCCACCTAGGTTACCATGAGGAGCCAAGGAGATCACAAAAATAAGAGCTAATACTTGCTACATACTTATTCAATGTCAGGAAGGGTTTTTAAGTGATTTTAAATATTACTATCATTTTACAGTGGGGAAATTGAGGCAGAGAGAGTTTAAGCAACATGCCCAAGGTCACGCAGCTGGGAAGCCTCTCTGGGAAATAATCCGGGCAGTCTGGCTGGCACTGCAGCCCAAGGTCCTCACCACGAACCTGGCTAAGGAGCCTAGCAATCACACACAGTCAGGCCGCAGCAAACAGTGGCGATTATTATGACTCTATTAATATGTTGCGTGGATATCATCATGATCTAAATTACTCATCAATCCCTTCTAAGAGCAGGGCAAGCTGCAGCGCTTTGGGCCCAGGTGTCTGCCAGCCGAGAGCTGGCGCCAGGATCCCAAAATGCGGGCAGAGCTTTGTTTCCTCATCACACCCAACAAGAGTCAGCCCATGGGTTGGTGGGGGCACGTGGGTCCAGTGCTGGGGCTTGGCCCCAGGTGAGCATGAGTGTCACATGCCGCTCTTTGCCCAGTCTGGCACTGGACACCCACCCGGCTCCCGGAGCAGGGCAGGGCCGCAAGCGGGAGGCGGGGCAGACACTGGGCCTTTTGTGTCCTGCTCCCCACGCAGCCCAGCCCAAACACTGGTCCCCACCCCCGCCCCCGGCTGGGCAAAGG
Organism: Cheirogaleus medius; assembly: GCA_008086735.1. Classification (NCBI taxonomy): domain Eukaryota; kingdom Metazoa; phylum Chordata; class Mammalia; order Primates; family Cheirogaleidae; genus Cheirogaleus; species Cheirogaleus medius. Next base: position 4,058,373 of record VBSM01003204.1, read on the forward strand.
GTGTGCACTGCCCTCCTGGGAGAGGAAAGAATTCAGGCTGCAGCCGGGAGTCCAGCCAGGGCCCTGGCTCCACTGCTTTCTGGCCGAGTGTCCTTGTGCCAGTCCCCATGGATTTAGGCCTGGCTTTCCTGTCTCTAAAATAAGGCGTAGAGTGTTGGTCTTGGGTATGGGCAGGCATCAGAGAGGGAGAAGAAAGGAAAATATTGACCCTGAGAGGGGTCAGGAAGGGAACAGGACAGGGGCCTGGCCACCCCTCTGTTGGGTGGAAATGTGATCAGGGCTTTCACCTCTTCCTCAGGTCCAGATCACCGTGAAGTCCCAACACACACGCCCAACCTGCCTCACACGAGCAGATGCCACCTTGAGCACCTGTGCACACCTGAATACTCATCCCGTGTGGACACACAGACCTACGCAAACCTCTGAACACAGACACACACACACACCCCTGAACACAAACACTCAAACACACATCTCAACACATACAGACACTCCCACGCTGACACTCACACCAGCATGACCACACTCACGGATTCGCGACGCCAGAAGGCACCCACAGACCTCGCCCGCCCGCTCGCACCCTCCACAGCAGCCTCCACCCCCAGGCGGCTGTCGGGCCCTTGGGGCGCCCGGCGTGGGTGCCTGGAACTGCACTATCCTCGATCCTCTCTGCTCCCGTACTGGGGAGCCCAACACCGCTGCCCAGGGGCCTGAGGAATGAGCCTAAAGGAAAGGAGGGAATTTAGGGGTCCCACTGTGCACCAGGCCTTGTGCCGTGAGCTCTCATCCTGTCACCGCCAGCCACTCAACGCTGCCTAATGCGGTACCGGGCACACACGTTAGGGACTCAAAGTCATCACTCCCAATTTCGAAGCCGAGATCCTCCGCCCCGCGGTGATTCCATCCGCACAGACCGAGAGGGCGAGCAGGGAGGGGCGGGAGGCCCGGGCGATGGCGCGGTGCACCGCCAGGGGGCGCCCTCCGCCCCGCGCCCGGCGTCCCCCGCGTCGCCCTCCAACGCGCGGTGTCCGGGCGGCTCCCCCGGGAGTCTGCCCAGGTCCCGGCGGCGAGCGCCCCCGCAGGATGTCGTCGCTCCCCGCCCCGCCGGATCCGACCTCGGCTCCGGCTTCCGCCCCCTCCCCAGTCCCCAGGGGCCACCCCCTCTGCCCGGAACCGCCCGAAGCACACCGCGCCCCAGGCCCAGAGTGGGGCCCCTGCCTCTGCCTCTGTCTCTTCCTGAGCCGAGGCGCGTGGAGGTGCCTGGGTTGAAAGACTGGCCTGAATAAACAGCAACAGCTCCCACGAACACAGCACTCCCAGGGCCCGGCGCTGGCGACTTGGACCAGTCAGCAAAGCTCCATGAAGTGGGGGTGTCGCTACCCCGGTATGACAGATTACAAATCCTGGAAGCTCAGTGAGACTGAGTACTTTGCCCAGGGTCCCCTGGCAGTAAGTGGCAGGGCAGAGTCTAGCACCAAAGCTCTAAAGACTAGACTCCTCCGCAGTGAACTCCACGCTGACATTTACTCCCCGCAGGACTTAGGACATATCTCTTATGGAGCCACCACGTGCCAGGCACTGTGCTAGGCTAATGTAAAGATGAAGAGAGAGGCTGAGTCATGGAGCTGACCGTGGCAGGAGAGAGAGGGGGTATAATACTTTGAAAACACGCACCTACGGATTCATCATGAATGTGCTCACTTACTAAAGACATGTTTAGGAGCTCTGTGCCCAGCGCCGTGCTGGCCACACTGAGCCCAGTGGGCACAGGCCAGCTTCCTGGCCCAGTTGGAGGGGGAGGGCAAGGGTGGGGACAATTCAGCCCTGCGTGGGGAGAAGGGTGGAAGCTACAGCAGGGTCTGGAGGGGAGAAGGCTAAGCAGGGAAGGCTCCAGAGAGGAGGGGGCATTTGAGCAGGAGTTTTTGAGGAGAAGAGGGGTAGGACCTCCGGGCAGAGAGCCCACCCAGCATGCAAAGCATTGATGAGTTTGGTGCGCTTGGCTGGCTTTAAGCCCAGAGATGGGCAGGTCCCAAGTCCTGCAACAGAGAGGTGGGCAGGGACCAAGTTGTGACAGAGCCTCAAATGCCAGCTTAAGAACCCACTTAGGAGAGAAGCATTGGATAAGTGTCCCAGGTCCCTTTCATGCCTCCCCTATGTGATTGGGAGCCCCTTGAGGGGACGGACTGGGGTAGCATTGGGGTGTGTTACAGCCATCAAAAAACCCCTCAACAAATTTGAACTCCAAACCCGACCATCTTCCCCCCTTTACTTCCGGTGACTTTTCCCATCACAGTGAAGGAACCGCCATCCTCCCAGTTATGGGCCTGACTCCTCCTGGCCCTCCCTCCCTCTGTGGCTCTGCCTCTACCCAGTCAGATGTCCCATTACCTGGCTGACTTTAAGAGGCCTTCACATCCACCCCTGTCTCCTCCTGCCCTGACTCATCATTTCCAGCTTCTTGGAATTAAGACCCAGGCATGCTGCCTGGAAAGCCATGTCTCCAGCCCAACCTCCCATCACCCTGGCACTTGCTCTGACAGCTCCAACCACAATAGCCACCTTTTAGTGCCTTGGACCTTCTGCCTCAGGGCCTTTGCACATGCTGTTACTCCTTTCTCCCTCCTCCCTCCCCCTTGCAAGTTAATTCCCACTCACTGATCCCAGTGATACCTTTCTCTGGGAAGCTGTCCTTTCCCTTGCCTGTGCATATAGTGGTCTCACCTAGGCCTCATAACAGACATCAAGTAGTTACTTTTGAGGCTCTTTGACATTTGTCTCCCCTACTGGACTGAGCTCCACACTGCCTCTCCCTGGTGATGTGCCCCTTTGCCTCTTTGAGCTTATGCAGCTCATCCTTAAAATGAAGGGGCCACGTGGGCAGTTCCCAACTCAGGCCGCCTATCAGAATCCCTGAGGGACTTTTAAAAAATGCCCAGGTAGTCGTCATGGTCATCACCATCGAGCTGGGGGCAGGAGCGGGGGGAGGTGTAGATGTTACGGGAGTGCATGTTAACGACTGCGGGCAACGAGTACATGGGGGCTCCTCGTACTCCTCTGTTTACTTTGTATATGTTTGAAATTTTCCGTAATCAAAAGTTTCTTATAAAGCACATCGGCCTGGGCGCCTCCCCAGGAAGCGGTGGCGAGCCAGCAAGGGCGGCGTGGAAATGCCGCCGGCGCGGCTCTGATGAGCAGCTCTGGCTGGAGGCTCCCCAGACTGCTTCCAGCTCCAGAGAATTGGCAGCAATTCTCTGGTGTCCACATGGGTGCTGTTCACTGGTGGAAAATACCACACCCTGCGCACGTGCCTCTGCCCTCTCCTGCAGTCCTTCCCACCGCCTCAAACACGCCTGGGTCAACCGCCTGATCTGCCAACTCAAAAAGTCCCCCAAGCCCCAGTCTGTGCCCGCAGCTCTCTTCTGGGCTCCCCTGGCTTCCCGAACACCCAGTTCCAGCTGCACTCGCACCTGGTCTGCTTCTGCAAGACCCCAGCCCGGATCCGAACTGCCTAGGTGCCCCCAGGCCAGGTGCCTGGTGCCATGGCGGGATTGATTTGCACCGGCTGAATTGAGCTGAATTTTCATGAAAATATCTTTGCAGCCCCCAAACTGTGTGATCCTGGGCAAGTGATTCCTCCTCGCTGTCCTTCTCTGTGAAAGGGAATGAAAATTCTTGCTTCACCGGGCAGTGGGAAGGATTCGGTGAGATGATGAATATAAAAAGGCATCGCAAGTTGCAGAGTGCTAGGTAGGACTTCACCGCGTGCAGAGCCAGGCTCTCCGTCCTTGGGGCTCCTGTAACCCCCAGGCTTCCCTCCTGCTGGACAGTGCTGGCTATTGATACATCTGTCCCCCAGAAAGCCTGTCCCCCAGAGGGAAGGGCTGTTAGCCAAATCATCTCCATGTCCCCAGTGCCCAGCACTGGGCCAAGGAGAGAGGGAGGGATGGAGGGGGAAACGGTCAAAAGGAAAGTATAAATAGCCTGCTGGCATTCCCAGAGTCCCCAGGGGCTAGAGAGCCCGGGATGGCCCTCCTGGGGCCTAGGCTGGCAGATGAAGGCTGGAGGTGTCCATCCTTGCCAGCAGGACCGCAGTCCCCAGCAGCGAACACTCCTCTCCAGCATGAGCACAGGGGACGAGGGGGCCTGCTGGACGGTACCCTGGGCCTGCAGCCCAGCACGGGCCAGGGGTCATGGTGGACCACTGTGTCCCTGGTCTCATCACCTCCCCTGGATGACTGCCCCAGCCGCTAGTGGTCTCCCTGTCTCACTCTCTACCCTGCCCCACCTGTCAGAGGAAGCTCCCCAAGGTCGCTAGGAAAAAGTTCCACTTGGCGTTCACGGCTCTCCATGAGCTGAACTTCACACACTCCCCAGGGCCACCGCAGCCATTTGACCCCTCTCCACCCCTGAGCACGCCAGGCCTTCTCTGGCCTGTGCCTTGGCCTCACTCTGCCAGCAACGCTGCCTGCCTCCCCCTCCATCCAGCCACCTCTTGCTCCTTCAAGAGCCCAACCAAACTATCATCTCCTCCTCCGAGCCTCTCCCAGCTTCTTGAGACACCTCCTCACACCTCCACTGTGGCTCCCCGAGGATTTAGACCATGAGTAAAGCAGGTACCTATTCTCTCATCAAATCCTAACAATAACCCTGTGAGTAGAGTCCACTGGCTCCATTTTACAGATTAAGATACTGAGGTTCAGACTGGCTAAGTACCCAAACCCTTTCAGGGCAGAGAAGACTGTGGAAGTTCTCTTCCATCTGCCCCAGACCTCCCCAGAGAGGGGTGGAAGCCGTGGAGACTCTACCCCACTTCACCCAGCCCCTGAAGACTGCCTAATGCCAGGCCTGGGTGCGGGGCCCAAGAACAAGGAGCCTCCCCTATACACAGAGGGTCGGATGGCCCCTCGATCCCCACTGTAGTCAGCATGCAGGGAGGTTCGGATAGGTCCTTAAAGCTGTAGGTGACAATGGTGACAGCACCTTCTCCCTCCCTCCCGGTAGTGGACAGAGCTGCCCCACCAAGCACCCGCCTTCCTTTGCCTGCCTCTCACCCAGCCTGAGTCGCTGCTGACCCGTCTCTGGCTGCGATTTCGCCTCCTCTCTCTCCCAGCATCTCTCTTTCCCAGCCTCGAGAGACCATCTCTGCTTCTGCTGCTGCCTCTCCGTGCTGGCCCCTCTCAGCCTGAGTCTCTCGCAGGGTATCCCTTTCTCTCTAAGTCTTCCCTTCTCAATCTCCGTCTCATTGTCTCTAATACCGTCTCTTCATCTCCGTCTCCATCTCTGTGTCTCTGTGTCTCTCTGCTTCTTCATTATGTCTCTGTCACTGCTTTTCTGTCTTTCCATCCCTCTCTCTGCCCACTGTCCTTCTCTCTCTCTGCCCCTGTGTCTCTGTCTCTCTGTCCTTGCCTCTGTGTATCTTTGTAACTGTCCTTTTCTGTCTCTGTGTCCCAGTCTCTGTCCCTGTCTCTGTCTGTCTCTATCTTTCTGAGTCTGTGTGTGTGTGTCTGTCTCAGTCTACAAACCGGGGTCTCCTCCACGGTGTCCCCACCCCTAGCCCAACAGCAGCCCTGGCTTCTAAACATGCTCCCATGTAGGGGGCGGGGGACCCCCAGGCATCATTCCAGGGCCCTCTCCATCTGGGTGGCAGTGCTGACAGACAAGATAGGGATCAGACTCGGCTCTGTCCGGGCCTGAGCAAGGGGCACAGCCCGGCTACGCGGGGGCGTCTCGGTGCCTGCAAACGTTTGCCTGTGCGCACATCTAGGTTTGTACTCGGGTCTCCCTGTGTGGGGTGGTCCGGGCGTCTGTCTAGGTAGATTTGTGTGCGTCTGGGCCTGTTTATGTCTGTCTGCAAACAAGCATCTGTGTGTGTGTGTCTTTGTGTGGTGCTGTCTGGGTGAGGGGACCTTCGCCTGTGGGTCTATCCATCCATTAGAGCCTCAAGAATGTGCATGCACACGCGTCTGTGGGCACACGTGAGTTGCTGGGGGAACTGGCATCACGGTGTGTCTGGGGGGCTGAACGCAGGCCAGGCCCTCTGCTTGCATTCTCTCGTGTAGTCATCAGTGAGATGCACATCCCACTACCCCATTTGACAGGTAGAAAAGCTGAGGCTCTTACCCCCTTTGCTTGAATGTGTGACTGTAGACGTCTGTGTCTGCTTGAGGCTGAGCTCCAGGGGTCTGGTGGCAGACAGACCTGGTTCACATCCTGGCTTCTCCAACACTAGCTGCGTGACCCCAGGCAAGTTGGCTATCTTGCTAAGTCTGAAATCATTCAATAAGAATGTATTGATCAAAACAGATTTAAAAAAATAGGAGCTACCTTGGTAGGGGTTGACAGGAAGGGGGCCCAAGGCAGACTTCTGGGTGCTGAGAATGTCCTACACCTTGATTTGGGTCGGAGTCACATGGGTGTGCTCATTTGAAAAACATTAATGAAGCTGTTCATTTCAGATGTGTGCACGTTATATGCCAATATAAAAGTTTACACAAAATTTATTGGGCTCCTACTATTTGCCAGACATTAAATAGCATCAACAACAATAGTGTTATGTGTATGTGCACGCTTTGGTTTTTTTTTTTTTTTTTTAACATTTCAGAAAGTGAGTCAGTCCAGGCTTGAAGCACTCAGCCCATTCCTGCCCACTCCCTCCCTCCACCCTGTCCCCAACAATGGCCCAGGGAGGAGGGGAGAGAGACTTCAATCCTGGGCTGGACTGGTCCCCTGCCCAATCTTGCCTGGCTGTTTTCTCTTCAAGGTGGCTGTGATTGTCCCTCTGGATTCAAATTGGTGGGCCCCTGGGTGGGTAACTGCTGGCATCCAATGAGGCTGGTGACAGAGTGCTCTGCAGCAGAACTCAGAGCAAGAAATGAGGGTGTCAGATGTCGAGCGGCCAGACACCACGCCTGCTTAGTGCATTCAGCAATGCCAGGCGATGCCTGGACACACACATTCCTGTTCTCTGCCTGCAGTCTCACGTGTTACCGGGCATTCAGTAAAATGCATGAAGCCCCTACTATATTCCAGGCCTTCTGCTGGGCACTTTAACACATCTTACTTTGCCCCCCGCAACTGCCTTGTAAGGGACATTATCTTCATTTTACAGCCGAGGAAACCGAGGCCCACAGAGGTGAAATGACATCCCTCAGCCCATGCTGCTCAACGGTAGGAATTCCAAGCTCATATAGCTTGGCTCTAAACCTCCAGCCTCTCTGGGTGTGTCTTTTCTCTGGGTTTCTGAGGTTCCCTGAAGCTTTAGTAAAGGAACTGAATGTATTTGCTTTTGCCCTCTTGGGAGATTTTTAAATTTTGTGTCATTAGGAGAACTGGAGCTTAAGCTGCCCTTTGGTGACAGTGTTCATTCCTCATAGGGAAAGGCTACAGGTTTCTCAGGAGGGACTCCCTCAATGCCTGACACGCCTTCCAGCCCAGCCAGGAGCAGAAAAGACAGGTGTGAGGGCCTTTGACCTCTGTATTGCAAGCATCTAGTGAGCATGCTCATTAAATATTTGAAAGAACAAATGAATGAATGAATGAACGAACGGCACTTTGTTTACATATCTTCCACTTGAGCACATATCACACCACATTTTAAGTGTATCTCTTGTCTGCCTCTGTCACCACTTTGAATTCCCTGAGAGCAGGGACAGTCTGTCTCCGGTAGCAACAACCAGTTCAAAGCCCAGCACAAAAAAGGGGCCCCACGAATATTTGATAACTAAGGGAAGACCCCAGAATTTACCTCTGGGCTTCTATAAAACTCTTAAGTCCTGTGAATTTCATACCCAACCAAATGGCGGCAGCACCAGGTAGTTTCGATAAGTGGTTTTATTACTGGTTAGATTTTACAAATTCTGATATTCGAACAGACTTCCACCTTAAAATTCTAAAACAACAAAGCGACCGTTGGAGGGGGTTTGATTTTTCCTCTTTTTTTTTTTCTTTTTTTCTTTTTAGGACTATTCAAAGTAACAAACTTTTTTTTGTTGTTTTTTGTTTTCTACATGTTTGCTCTGGTCATAAATATACAGAGAGAAAAAGAGGGAGAGAAAAAGGAACAAGTCGTCCAAAGTATGGAGATAGAACAGTATTCCTAAGGCACGTGGCAGTCTTTGAAAATACAGAAGCTCTAGCCAACTTAAATTATTTGTTGCTTTTCCTCGCTCAGTCCACAAAACTGTACAGTGACACAAATGTTGTGTTGCAGATAGATCTTCCAAGTAATTCCTCAGTCCACACCGCTGCATGAGCCTGACACGCAAGTATTTTTTTTTTCCTCTGTTTCCAGGCGAGATCCTAAAATGTGGTTAGTTAGTTGCTCAAAGCTTCTATTTTAAAATACACTTGGAATTCAACTAAAGATAATTTCTTTTTTAAAGAAATCGTGGGGCGGGAGGGGGGCTCGAGTCATTAGAAAAGGTTGGTAAGAGTCGTTTGTGAGGGGCTGTGAGGCTCGTGGCCCTCCAGGTTGCCAGGCACAGAAGTTAAGACGGACGTCACAGTTGGCAGGGTGGGGCTGGTCAAGTCTGTGAGGGTGGTGGGCGTGCTGGAGGGGCTGAGCGAGGCGTTGGAGAGCTCCGAGGCCGGGCCCGACGGCGTCCCGGTCTGCAGCGCCGCGTCTGCCGACTTGTCCACGCCAGTGTTTTCCTGCCGTAAGAGGTTGCGCCTGAATTTGGCTCGGGCGTTCTGAAACCAGACCTGCAGCGGGCGACAGGGAGGGGCTGGTTAGGGCAAAGTGAGTAGAGCATTCCTGGCGACTGCTTAACTCCGAGCCCTGCGGTTTCTAGGAGATGCGAAGCCGCGTTTTGCCGAGAGGGGTCCAAAACGTCAGACTGGCAATATTTCGCTCTTAATAAAATAAAACATTTACTTTCCCTAATAGGGGTTTCTCTTTCTGTTTTGGGCTTCCAGAGCTGAGCTGTCTCTCCAGTATCACAGCCACTAGCCACGTGTCCTACTGAACACTTGAAATGGCACCAGCCCAAAATGCTGCTGGTCTGCAGGTGAAAACGCACAGCAGATTTGAAGGCTTAGTATGAAAAAAAAAAGTCTCAATAATAATTTTTATGTTCATTACATGTCAAAAATGATAATAGTTTGGCTAATAGTTGGGGTTAAACAAAATATATTATTAAAATTAATTTTACCAGTTTCTTCAATGTGGCTATTGGAAAATTTTAAATTACACGTGTGGCTCATGTTGCATTTCTACTGGACACACCGAACACACACGCCAGACAAATCTTGATGATTTTTCATCATGGCTGTTTGAGACATTCTTTTTTTTTTTTTCTTTTGGCAGTCGCCTTTCAGCAGACAATAGATCCCACAAGTTCTTGTTGGTACCATTTTTAAAGTGTTTCATAGTCAGTGAATCTGGGAAATACAAGAATGGTATGAAGAACACATGGGAATTGGGCAGTTAGAAAGCATTACGAGGAGAAAGAAAAAGACACTGATCCTATTCCCCGCCATCAGCTGGAGAAGCCACCAGGCATCCCAGGCCACTGGGTCTCAGGGCAGAGGTGGGCAGGGTGGAAACAGCTGCCAGAGTAAAGTGAGGCCAGGGAGGATTCGATGAACAGATTCCCTTTCCCAGCCTGCCACATCCCTGCATCCGGTGGGGCCGGGCACACAGTTGGGACTGAGCGTGGTGTGAAAAGAATGCCACAGAGAGAACATGGGTTTACTTTCATTTTTTCCTTGGGCGCAGACACGTGCACACATCCACACCCACACCTTTGCACACATGCCTGTACACATTCAGGAAGACACACGTAGAAACTCATCTACATCGCTGCCCCCTAAGTATGTCGCACACACACACAGACCCCACTGCACCCAGAGGCCCATGAAGCATTCTGGGAGCAGCCTGGCAATCCAGGCCACAGTGGGGAGGTTGCACCTCCCAAAGAAAAAAGCTTGGAAGGCAGGGCCCGTCACTTCCCTTTGCGTGCAGAAAACACCCGCCAGAAGCCTCCCCATAAAACAAAAGGCCTTGGGGAATTCTACAGATTCTGGGGTGTCCAGTTGCGGATTTCCAGATGTGCCTACATCTGCCTGTCTTCCCAGTGTCTCAGGCAGGGGTGGGAAGGGCCGATTCCTGGCCTCGCCCTCCCCTCAGGACCACCCGGCTGCAGGGGCCTGTGGCCTCAAACCCCCCTTTTTGGTGGCCTGACAATTTGGGCTCAATTAAAAGCACATCTGAGAGAGTCTTGGAAAAAGGGGGGAGACACAGACCCTGTGAAGTGGGGAAACCGCGCTTTCTCCCCAGCACGCCGGATCTCCCCAGGAAGGAAGCACATTCTCCCTGGCTCTCTGCCCGAAGGAAACCCATCGCCCTTCTGAGGGCTTGCAAGTAAGTACAGTGCTTCTAAGACCACCCTCAACATGCTCTTCGTGGGGCAGGGAGGTCCTTCCCTGCCCAGCCTGCAGAAATTTGCAGGGGATAGCCTGTGTCCCTGTGGCCTAGGTAACAGCTAATGGAGGAAATGGATGGGAAAAGCCCCCAGAGGTCCTTAGAGAGAGGAAGTGACTACCTCAAAGTCACATGCAGGACGGGGACAAGAAGGCCCGAGCCCTGGTACTACCCCTTTGCCACTGTCCTGGCCTACATGCGTGCAACCCGTGAGCCCGCCTGTGTGTCTGACTCCAAGCAGTAGCCAGAGCAGGGAGTCCCGGGGGTGGTGCTTTGCTCACTGCTCATTTGCTCATCCGTCCCGGGCTCTGAGACCTCAGCAAAGGCTGGAACTGGTTAGCTGCTGGCTGTTTGCTATTCCTCAGGCGTTGCCCCTAACAGTGGGTTTGTAAACAATGACGCCATCTTGCATGATCGCCTTCTCTGCTCCACCAGATCTAAGGCGCTGGGAATCTGGTGGATGCAAAACTCAACAAATTAACTAAAAGCCAGGCTGCTCTGGGGTTGCATGTTGGGCTTGTTTTTCACCTTAAGTCAGGGCTTTATCAGAATTCTCTCCCAGGTATTTAAAAAAGTCCCCTCCTGAGAGGTTGTGGGGGGCAGGGACCCTGTCTACACTATCTTCATGGGGACATGACAGAGAATGGCAAAGATTAAGAATCAGCAATACGTGTTAAGTTACTAGTGACAGCTAACATGTACATACCTCTTACTATGTGCCAGGCACCACGCTACCCTTTAACGTGCACCGTTCACAGGTTATTCCCATGATAAGCCAAGGTGGGTAGGTTGGTGCTATTATTACCCCCATTTATAGATTTAAAAACCGGAGAGGCTCAGAGAGGTGAAGTCACTTGCCAAAGGTCAAACAGAAGACAAACTGAGACTGGAGTCCAGGACCATTTGTCATAAAAGGTCCATGCTCAGTCCAGGTGTGGTGGCTCATGCTTATAATCCCAGCACTTTGGGAGGCCAAGGCAGCAGGATTGCTTGAGGCCAGGAATTCAAGACCAGCCTGGGCAATGTAGTGAGACCTCACCTCTACAAAAAATTTAAAAAATTATCCAGGCGTGGTGGCTCACTCCTGTAGACCTAGCTACTTGGAAGGCTGAGGCAGGAGGATTGCTTGAGTTCAGGAGTTCCATGTTATAGTGAGCTATGATTGGACCACTGCACTCTAGCCTAGGTGACAGAGCAAGACCCTGTCTCTTAAAAAAAAAAAAAAGTCCATGCTTTTCCTACCACATAATCCTGAGGCAGCAAGTAAATGAATGAATGAATGAATAAATAAATAAATGAATGAACAATTGAGTTAATAAACAGAGAAGCACCATGGGGCAGTGGAAAGAGCACTGGATGTAGCTTCCAGCTCTACTGCCACTGACTAGCCAAGTAACCCTGGGCTAGTCCCTTATGTCTGGGCCTGCCTTGGTTTCCCCACTTGTACAAGAGGCTTAAACTATACCACGTGATCTCTATGGCTTCTGGGTTCTAACAGGCTGGGGTTCTAGGGTTAGCCACAAGAAACAAGATGATGATCTATCCTACCCATCCATCTTCTTCAACTGACAGCCCTCCCTCTCTCTTTTCCTGCTCCAAGCTCTCTGGAGTTCTGTGTCTGGGACAACCAGCCCAAGTTCAGGCATAGACTCACCAGGATACAATTACTGCCAGGCCAGGAGTGCCTCAGCCTGGTGCACAGTGGATCCCCAATGAGTCCTGGGCAGATGAAGAAGCGTGCATTGTTTCCTGCTCCCTGCTCGGGCACTAACGGGTCCTGCAAGCTGTGTTTGGCCTCACAAGCCTCCTTCCCCAGAATTCTTTCATCAGGAAGACCAGAAGGGCCAGTGGGACACCCACTTTGCCCCAGCAAGCCTCTCCTGGGACACTAAGGAAACCAGCCACAAGATGAAAGCTTCACGCCCAAAGATGTCCATCATGGAATTTTTTATAACATCAAACTAATGGCTTCATCCAAAGTGTTCAACCAGATGGGACAAGTGGAAGTCATGACTCTACGAAGCCACAGGGGTAACATCTTATGATGACTTATGTGAAAAAAGGACAAAAAAACCTATGTCCTCTGGTATTACAACTTCATAAAGAAAATAATAGTGACAATAGTCACTCACTAGGTGCCAGGTATTTTCTAAGTAAAGCTGTAAACATTTTATGTGTTAACTCCTTTAGTCCTTATAACAACCCTACGAAGTAGACACTAACATTATTGCCAGTGGAGACTGAGGCACAGCCAATAAGAGGTGGATTTGACAGGTGCTGTGATCACCAAGAGAAAGACATAGTTAATCTTTAGCACTTACTAAACTTGTTTGGTCCTGGAATCATTTAAAAAATATTTTTATTATGAAATATTTCAAACATACTGAAAAATAAAGAGATTAATCTTATTGCCATTTCAAGTATTTATACCACACCTTGTTGCACGTGTCCTCTAGACTGTATGTTCCAGCGGGGTCTTGTTCACTGTCTTGTTCCCCACTGAATCCTCAGGGCCTCAGCCCCGCCTGGCACATGGCAGGTTAGTATATTTGTCCAATAAGTGAGTGGCCAGAGGAAAGCTAGAATTCTCTGCTCCTGAATTCTCACACAGGCTAATGACAACTAACTAGTCACCTGAAGAATGCTTTTTAAACTGTTGGTGGTTAAAATGTATTTTCTTACAAAGTCACACCAGGAACTCCTAAGGAGAACTTCACCCACCCAAATCAACCAGCTCATCACCCCTTCCCCAAGTCCAGAATCCTAATATTCTGCCTTCCTGGCCCTTCCACAGGAAGGAAGAGAGAACTCAGAGAGGCATCTATGTGCTGAGCAATGATCTCCACACCTTTGCAAGGCTTAAAGTCTTAATGGACCTCTGTCCAAGGGGCCACTATCTCCCAGTCACCTTGCCCATCGATGGAGACTGAGTATTGTGGTTACCATGCTGCTGCTGATGACGAATTTGAGCACCTTTTATGCAATGAGAGCTGTCCCGCAGGCTTTGCTTTCCTACCAAGACATGGCATCTCTCCTACACCTTCCCTCCTCGCCCACTGCACTGCTGCATTCTGCCGCTGGATCCAAGGCGGGAAAATCACAATCCCTACATTGTGTGATAGTGGAAAGAACTTTGGAATCAGACCAATCTGGGCTTGACTCCTGGCTTCATCTCTTACTAGCTGTGAGATTCAGGGCAAGGGTCCTAGACTCTCGGAACCTCAGTTTCCTCATCTGCAAAATGAAGATAGTCACATTGTAACGTGTGCAAAAGAGGTTGGTAGACTGAACTGTGCTCTGTAAATATGTGTGAGATTAGCATGCATTGAATCCCTGATATATACTTTGTACGTTATACTTTTGCCATCTCATTTACTCCTTGCAACTACTCAGTAAAGGTATCATCATCCTCATTTTATAGCTGAGGCCACTAAGGCTCACAGAGATTAAGTCACTTACTCCAGGATCATTCAGCAGGAGAGCTGAGTTTGGACCTCACATTAGCTGACTTCAAATTCCAATAGAGATGTTGCATGCCAGGCCTCCCACGTTAGTAGTGCTCATGCATTACAGATTCAGCACTAGCCTAGAACACCCCCCATACACATGCACATGCACGCACACATGCATGCACGCACGCATTTGCACACACACACACACCCCCTACATCACCCACCTCTGGGAACACAGCTCAACCTCAACCCTGCCCTGCCGTGTAGCCTCTCTAAAGCGTTGAGGTGGGCCACAACTTTGTGGGGAGCACAGGGGGCACCCAAGGCCTAGCCCCATTAAGCTGGTGTAGACAAGCGATGAGGGACTGTTTAATGGACACCTACTGTGTACCAGCAGGCACTGTGGCTATTATTATCCCCATTTCATAGATAAAAAAGAAAATCAGACTCAGAGAGGAGAAATTAAAGCATCCAAATCACACTGCTGGTAAGTCAGAGAGGATTAGAACCAGCCTGTTACCTTCCAAAGCCATACCACCAGCTGCCTTGCCCAACATGCTCCCATCCCATGTCCCCTAGAATGTCCCATCCACAGTCAGGGCACCTGGAAGCAAGCCCTACCCTACCAATGCCTGGTTTCCATAACTGAAGCAAATCACTTCATCTTACTAGGTCTTAAGCTTCTCATATGTAAAATGGGCAGGAGAATATTAAGGTAAGGAAGATGAGTGGCTGGAAAGATAGTGCTTTGTAAACTGCTGCATGATCATGAGTAGTTGTGCTGTTGGGGAATATTAAGGATTTGTGCAGGAGATTTGGAGGTCTGGGAAGAAGCGAAAACAGTGTCATGGCATACCCCACCCCCAACATACAGACCCTAAATGACACTCACACTCAGAGACACTCACACTCAGTGCTGGGTTGGCTCAGAGGAGAAAGATCAGACAGGTCTGGATTTAGATTCAGCTCTGCAACTTACTAGCAACGTGTGACTCTGGGCAAGTGGCAATCATTTGGGCCTCCCTGCTCTCATCTGTGCAGTGGGGGAAGACAGATTGTGATGCCTGGCACATAGGGTGCTTGGTCCCTCCTCTGGGCTCCCTCAGTACCTCCCCTGACTGATCACTGTGGGGAATCTGCCTGTGTGTGGGTCTGCCTCTATGCCAAATAGGTGAATTTCTTCTGGGCCAGGACGGTGGTTTGTTCACCTCTGGGCCCCCAGGGCCTGGTGCCAATAGATGTGTAGTCGGATGAAAGAATAAAGGATAACTATCCTAGAAATCCTATTTGCTCCTAAGTTAGGGAACCAAGCCTCCTGCCTCACCAAGGCCAGCCGAGGCTGGCACCTCACTCAGGAGTCACACTCAACTCTGGGTACTTACTCTTTATTTCATCTAATCTGAATAACTGCAAGAGGCATGCGCCCTAATGGTGCCCTTTTTACAGATGAGAAATCTATGGCTCAGAGATGGTAACCAATTTGTCCAAGATGCACAGCCAGAGAAGCCAGCCCAGGTCTTCCTGAACCCAGCTCTACCCAGCTTCATGCCCTTGCCAGCTCCCTGGCATCGATTCACAGAACGCCCCCACCACCCTGATTCCATAGGTCATCTGGGGACGGGGAGGGACGAAGTATCCTACTAACCAGAGAAAAAGCAGCGACCTTGAGTCCTCAGTCCGAACTCAGCCAGGGCCGAAGGGAGGGGGCGCCAGGAGGGTGCCCAGCCTAACCCCAAGAGGGTAAAGTACGAAGGCAACAGATGTGGGGGACCGGAGACCCAGACAGCCAGATGGACGCAGCAACGTCCACCACCCCCTCGGGAGCCCACGCCCCAGGGACTAGAAGCTGCCGCCCGAGCAGGAGGGGCGGGCCCAGAGAGGCGCATCGGCGTCCCATTGGCCGGCCCTCCCCTGGTCGGCTACGTCACCCTCCTCCGAGGGAGCCGCCCGGTTCCGCCCGCCATGTGCAGCGCTGCCTGCGGGCCCAAGACGGGCTGGGGGCCCGGGCTGCCAGCTCCCCGGGCATCTGCGGACGCGCCCACATCACAGTCCCAACCCGCCCCACAAAAGGCCTTTTTAAAAATTTTTCCTGACAGACTCACAGGAACTTTCTTAGGGCAGCTGCGCAGCTCTCTGTCACTGTCACCCTCTGGATGTCACCTCCCAGCCTTCAGTCCCTGAGACCTGGGGCTGGGGGGTGGGTCAGGCTAGCCTAGACTCTAATCCCAGCGCCTCCCCTTCTGCTGTGAGGCCGTGTCAGGCCCCTTCATCCCTTGGTTTTCGTGCCTAAAAATGTGCACTGTTATCACTATAAACACCCATCCTGAAGAATAAACTGGTTAAACGTGCTGTAAAGGAAGGTATTCTCCTGCCTTGTCATTGTCTGGATGGGGAAACTGAGGTCCAGTAACCAGAATAATCATTCATACTGGTTAATTAATGCCAGCGAATTAAGCTAATGTTATGATTAGCTGCCATCCACGGAGCTCTTAAGTGTCCAGCACTGCCCTAGACACGTGCATCATCTCAGTGGCTCCTCCAGTAACCCGGTGGCATAGATAATTTCTTGTGTCCATTTCATATATGAGGAAACCGAGGCTCCAGAGAGTTAAGTGACTTGCACAGGACCATGAAATGTGAAAGAAGAGGAGCTGAAGGTTTGAGAATTTTTGGTCCAAGGCTCTGCCACAGGTTTGGGTCATGCAAAAGCCCGGGGCACCCTCCAGACTAGGGTTCTTAACATCTCTGGGGTCCTGGAAATCTGGTAAAAGTTCTGGACCCTCTCTGTCAAGAAAGTGCGCTCACACGCAAGTGAGATACCACTCGGGGTCACAGGCATCCAGCCACCTCCCCCGTGGCCCCACGGGCAGACCCATCAAGCAGCCAAGTAATCTGCCCACATACCCCCCACCACCAAACCTTGCTTCTGGGAGATGAGATAAATCTAGAGAGATGCCAAAAGAAAGAGAGAGGAGTGAGACACAGGCAGACGGAAAGAAGAGAGATCAGAATGAGTGAGTGAGGCAGGAGCTAACTAACACCCGGCACCTGGGCTGCAGGTCTGAGACGAGAGGCGAAGGGGGAAGGGCCTCTAGATTTATCTGACATATTTGAACTTTTACAACAGCAACATATTTGAGTGTCACTTTTGTAATAAAAGTAAGTAAGAATTGTTTACAAGAAAGAAAAGAGATCGAGTATGGAGACAAAGAGGATAGAGGGACACAGAAAAACTGAGAGGCAAAAATGGAAAGAGAAGTCGTAAAGTTAGGGGGGAAAGAGTGAAATGCAGACAGAGACAGACTGAAGAGAGGGGGAAAGAATGATAAGCAAAGAGAAAGGCAGACATGGGGGAAGGTCCTTGCAAGGTCCACCGCCAGCCCCTGGCAGAGGCAGCTGCTACCCCCTGCCCCGCCCCCGGCTGACCTGGAGGACCCGCTTGGTGAGGCCCGTCTTTTGCGCGAGCTGCTTCAAGTCCTTGGCGTCGGGGTTGTGGTTAATGGCAAAGTAAGACTTCATGGTCCGAAGCTGGTGGTGCTTGAAGGAGGTGCGCATGCGCTTCGTCTTCTGGCTGCTCGGGTACGGCTGGTCACGGTCCAGGTGCTCTGCATCGTTCTCGTTGCAGCTCAGCGCTGGGGAGGGGACGCAGAGGTGGCAGGTGAACTTCCCGACCCGCCCACCCCCCATGCCAAGTCCACACCTACCCCACCAGCTGCTGCCAAATATTTCTGCCCTTAACCACAACCACGCTGCATGCAGGCACCACGCTGAAATACAAGCATTCTCCTCTTGTTGAGATGGAGAAACTGAGGCTGGGAGAGAGTGACCTGCCCAGGATCACTCAGCTAGGAATTGCAGGATTCAATCCCAGCTCTGGGAGAATCCAAAAACCATTCTGAGCCATCAGGTTACAATTGAGATGTTGAAACTGAGGCTCAGGAAGGGGAGTTGAATGCCACACGGCAGCACTGGTCTGCAGGACAGCACTCTCCCTGGTTCCCAAGGCACTCTAAGGAGCAGTGGCTGTCCCCGGGCTCCCCCTACAGTGTCTGGGACTGGCACCTAGAAGTTGCTGACTGACAGACTCACTTTCATTTTACCCTCGTCAATTCCCACACCCAAAAGTACTGAACGACCCTCGTGCCTCTGGCACTGGGCCAAAGGTCCGAAATGGCATTTGTAGCTTAATCCTCACCGCTGCCCTGTGAGGTGGTGGTTTCCCAGTTTTATAAACGGAGCAAATGAGGCCCAGGCAAGTTAAGTACTTTGTGGCAGTCTCACAGAGAGTGGCAAAGTTCTAACTGCAAAGGGAAGGAAGTTGGAGAAGAAATTAACATGTAGTAGACACCTATGGTATGCCTTTGGCTTTACATATGTCACTGTACATTACCACGAGAGGTGGCTACTACTGTTCCTATTTTAGAGGTGCAGAACACTAAGGGAAATGAAGCCACTTGCACACGGCCACACCTCCGGTAACGGGCTGAGCCCATTTTTAACACTGGAGTCCACCCTGTTTCCTTCCACTATACCACAAAGGGAGGAGGGAGCCTGTCCCCATCCAGAAGGGTACTCGCTGAGGCCTGGCTGCCAATACCTGGATGGCATCAGGGTTGGAAGGTACCGGTGAAAACTTCAGGCCTCAAAAAGTTGCTCAGCAACCTTACAGCTGAGGGGGACATGTAGGCTCCCTCCCAAGAGTCCCTCATCACACTTGGAACCATTCCATACTTAAGGTCTTGCCTTGGGGAAAGCCTCATAGGATGCAAATTCAGTCCCCATAAAACAGGGACTTGGGAGGATATCTTACACCCTATCACATGCCTGTAATATAGTTGCCAGATTTAGAAAATAAAAATACAGGTTGCTAGTTAAATATGAATTTCAGATAAACAAATAAATTTTTAGTATTTGGACATACCTATACTAAAAATTTATTTGTTGTTTATCTAAAATTCAAATACTACATAGGATACATCTATACTAAAAATTTGTTTATCTGAAATTCAAATATTACATGGAATACATCTACACTAAAAAATATTCATTGTTTATTTAAAATTTAAATATTGCATGGGATACACTTATACTAAAAATTTCTTCATTATTTACCTGAAATGCAAATTTAACTTGGTGTCTGCATTTTATCTGGCAACTCAACCTCTAAAGTACTCTTGTTCTCAGGGTAACTCACCCCTCCCTGTGCCCAGCTAGAGAGAATAACCCCTTGCGGAAAGAATTTGCAAGATACAAGTCTTGCCCTTAACCTTGAAGCTATTAGCTAGGGGCTACATCTCCTAAAGGCCGCTTTCCCCAACATCCAGGTACCCCACCCCACCCCCACATTCCCACAGAGAGCACCTAGAGTGAAGAACAGGGGTCCAGCAATTTAAAGGGGATCAGAGAATGACTCTGAGCCCAATCCACGGGAATTGACACTGAACCCGCCCGAGGTGAGCAACCCTCTTCTTTCCCCCGGCCCCAGCTCCACTGGGGGTGGGGCAGGCCTCCCCACGGGGATCTCTGGGCCCATCCCTCCACCCAGCCCCCGTCTGGGCTTGGCTGCTGTTAATGAGCTCCGTGGGGACCCCAGCGCCCCTGTGGGCCCAAGGGACCTGACCTGAGTGCCGCCTAGGTGGGGGGAGGTGGTGCAGGGGAAGGAGACAGAAAGGGCAGAGAAAGGAGAAAAAAAGAGAGGTAGAAAGACAGAGAGAATGGATAGAGAGAAAAGGAAGGGGGTAGGGAGGGAGGATGGACAGAGTCAGGAAAAAAGAGACGAGAGACTGAGGAAAAGAAAGCGATGGAGACTGGGAGAAGGGGAGACACCGCTACAAAGACAGAAAGAAATAAGGAGAGACAGTGAGAGCCAAGGGGAAAGCCCGGGAATGTGCGGTGGAGGGTCGGGGTGATAGAACTGAATCCCGGGGCTCGGGGGGCCCGGGTCCCTGCTGGGGAGGCCTTTCCCGAAGTCGTTACTGGCCCGGGAGTAGAGACAAGGGGACAGGAGGGAAGAGGCTGGAGGGAAGGGAAGGAGCCGGCCCAAGGTAGTGAGGCCGAGGCCGCCTGAGGCGGGGGCAGGAGGCCCCGGGCTTGGGGGGCTGGAGAGTGAGAGCGGCGGGGGAGGAGGCCGTTGGGCCCCGGTTTGGCCAGCGACCCGGACCCCCTTGCTCCCGCCCCCAGTGCCCAGCCCGGGCCGGGTCGAGATTCCCCAGGATCGGATCCGGGGAGGAGCGAGGGGCCGAGGGGAGGGGGAGGACCCGGGCTTTC
>VBSM01003204.1:4078562-4116716 GCA_008086735.1 Cheirogaleus medius
TAAAGAGCTCGTAAAATCATGAATAATTTACTCGTGATCTGTTATTAACCCATCGGGTTTCGAGCTCTTGTCGCTGGGACTGAACCTGTAATCAAATCTGACTTCGCCTCATTTTACTAAAGACGAGATTGTAGGTTCAATTGTCTAAATAATGGATTGGAATCAAATCAGTAATTACGCCGCCAGGCACACACACACAAAAAGCTGGGGCTGGGGGAGGCCCGGGCGTCCGGCCGGTCCGCGCGGGACTCCGGCGGCCGCGGCGCGCAAACCCCGGCGCGAAGTGCGCGGCCCGGGCCCCTCGCGGACTCCGGCCGCGGTCGCGGAGCCCCCAGCCCGCCGGCAGCGCCGCTCGGGGTGGGGGGAGCTTTCAGTTCCGCCTCCGGGCCCGAGCCGGGGCTGCGCGCTCAGACCGGAGGGGCTGCGGGAGGAGGGCCGCTGCGCCCCCGCCCCGGAAGGACTTTCCGACCCTGCGGCCGGCGGCCCCGCTGCCCTTCCCAAGCCAAGGGCTGGGCGCACCGACGGCGCCCCCTCCCCACTCTGCCCCCAGCTCACCGCCCTTTAATAAGGTGCCGCCGCTCCTCGGCAGGACTGTCCCCAGAGCGAGGGCCTTTGCAAGGGCTCGGGTTGGCTGGGCCCCTGGATGTGGGACACTTCCACAAACAAGCTCGTGTCCTCACTGTCGGAAACAGGCACGCACACGCACACGGACACTTGCCCGCACACACCGCCCACGGTCGCACCCTCCACGCTCCCGCTTTCCAGTCCCAGCCGTCCCACACTGCGGCCATCTCTCCCGCCAGTGCTGGAGGGGAGGGAGGGGCGGAAGCCTCAAGTGCCGAGTCTTGGCCGGGCCGGGAGAGGCCCCGGAGGCTCCCTCTTTCCTAGTCCCAGGAGCCCCGCGAGAGCGAGCCGCACAGCCACCACCGTCGCAACGAACGCCGGTTCTCCCCGGACTGGGAGCCCCGGCCAAGGCCGGAGACGCGCGCACGGGAACAAGGAAACAGGGAGTCAGATACAGAGACAGTGAGAAAGGGGATCCGAGAGAGCAGAAAGGAGAAAAAGAAAAGAGAGGGGCCAAAGAGAAAATGAGATGGCTGAGTGGAGGGTTTCTCGCAGAAGTGCCAGCTCCCCTGAAACTCAGCTCCAGCCGCATCTGGCTGGGGAAGGCAGCAGCTGAGCAGTAAAAAACACAAACAAATCTCCGCACCTTCTACCCTCTTTTTGCACAATTCCAAGCCTGGCGCAGAACCTGGGTGCTCAGGAAAACATAATACCGCTCCCCAACCACCAGGTGCCCTGGAGCCGAGTCCTGTAGCCTGCCTCCAGTAGGAAGTGGACCCTCTTTGATAAATAGACGCGGTTTGGTTTGAGGGGACACGGCCTGGATTCGGTTTAGTCTTTATTTTCCGGGTGGTGGGAGATGAGCAATGTAAGTTCCAGAGAGCGGTATCTGTGGTCCGCTGCCACAGACCGGCCTATCGCCACTTCCCCATTTACCAAACTGGGAGCTGCATTTTCCTCCCAGCTCTGCACAGACACACGCCCCACGATCCCCTACCGTGCAATTTCGTTGGAGCGAACAGGGGGCCCCTCCACCCTCCCCTCATTCCCCTCCCTAGCCAGCTCCAACTCTTTTAAGATCAAAACAATCGTGACTTCTTCCCCATAGCCATACTCTCAGCAGTCTTGGGTTTGTTTTGGTTTTGTTTTTTCCCCCCACTTGTGCATTTAGACTAAGGGGAAAAGGAGGAAGAAAACAATATCTCCGAATCCGATTCTGTTGCAAACGAAAGAAAAAAAAATAATTTCAAATAAACTCTAGTTCGGAAGCTCAGAGAGTCATAAACCTTTCCGGGCTGTGCAGACTTTGGGCAGATGTTGATGGTTCAATTTGCCCGGCCTCAGAACCTCTGCAGCTGTCCTGAGCGGGGAGGAGTGCGGCAGGGGGCAGAACTCCTCCCGGAACGGCTGGGGGTTCAAAGATGCCGGAAGTGCCAACCGAGCCCCCCAACCCACCCCGGCGAGAGGCCAGGCCTGCACGGGACTCATCCCCAGCATCGGCTTCCGAAGGTCGTCGCCCTCACCCCGGGAATTCCTAGGAAGGAGCCCTGGAAAACCGAGACCGGCCTTGGAGGAGAATCGGGCCGGACGCGAGGACCTGCATCCTTTTCTCAGAAAAGGCTCGGGAGCCCAAGTTTCCCAAGCCTGCCGCCCTCGGGACATTTCACACAACCGGCCACAGGCCAGGCTGAGCTCGGCGCCCCAGCCCTTTCTCTGGGGACCCTCGCCGCCCTGCCTTGCTCCTCCGTCGTTCCAGCTCCCCGCCCTCAGCCATGTCACCCCAGAGACTGTTTGGTGTTGGCGCCGCCTTCGTTTCTCTATTCCCGCATTTTCTATTCAGCAAAGCAGAGGAAAAGGCCCAAACCAAAAAGCCGCCTCCAAAAATCAATTTCTCAGCGACGAGGCCCAGCACCCAGGGCAGCAAGGAGACTAATGTAGCTTCTCGCCCCGCTGCAGCCGAGGGCGGGCGCCCAGGGAGCTAATGCCCCTTCTTCCAGGCTGTCTGGTGCTTAGGGCCGGGGAAGCGGAGGCTCAGAGTACCCCCTATATGCCCAGTTCACTGAGATTCACTCCTGCTCCCAGCGGTTGATGCCCCGCGCTTTCCCCCAACCCGACGGGGGCGCTCGGTGCGCCTTGCACTCACCAGCGTTGTAGGCCGCCAGATCCGCCCCGGGGCCCGGGCTCTTGCGCTTCCTAGGCCGCCCCTTCTGCACAGTGCCCACGCCATTGTAGTAGGGAAGACCCAGCGGGTTGGCCCCCGCTCCGCCCAGCCCGGCGCTCTTGGCCGCCGCGGCTGCCGCCGCCGCCGCCGCCACATCGGCGTGGTTGAAGTGCGCGGGGTACTCCCCCTGCAGCAGCGCCTCGAAGTGCAAGCGGCAGTAGACCAGGCTGTCCTTCATGCCGAAGTGGTCGCCGGTGGTCAGCATCTTGTTACATGTGGTGCACGTGAAGCAGTTGAGGTGATAAACCAAGTCCCGAGCGCGCATCACCATCTCCGAGGCCGAGATGCCCAGGTGGCAGCGGGCGCAGCGCTGCACAGAGAACCGCCTGTGGAGACCATGGAGGGAGGGGCTGTGGGGACACACAGTTGGGTACCCCCCAAATCCCTCCTCCAGGTGCTGCTGCTGCCGCTGGGGGCAATCCCCTCCTCAAGGACAACTTGGCCTTCATTTGGAGGATGAGAGGAGAGGGATCTAGATTTTGACACAGGCCTGGCCTACCCTGAAATACAGCTTCCCTTAACCATTTTCATGCCTACAAAGGCTTCTACTTAACCCGGAGCCTGAGCAAGCAGTAGGAAAGCCTTTGGGGGGAGGAGGAAGAGAAACTTACCACTTAGTCCTTCCTCCACCTTTACCCCTGCCCTCCAAACCAGGCCTGGGAATCCCACACTCTTTTGTAATTTGGAAGAAACAGAGAGACAGGGAAAGAGAGCAAGAGACAGAGAATATAAACAGATCCTAAAACCTAAAACTGGAGAGAAGGAGAAACAGGGAACTTGGAGTCTGCTAGTGATTCCGGTTCTTTAATCCTGGCCAGCTTTCACCCCCATCTCCCCAAAGACCCGGAAATGCACGCACTCCCCCAGCTCTCCCTCTTGCTTTGCTCCACACCAGCCTAGCCTGCCTGAGTTTGGGGGAGCCTATTTCTATCCCCTCTGATTGACCCAAGAAACTTCAGAGAGAGGGGTGCAAGGATTCCAACCCAAGCTTATGGTCTAAGCTCAGAAGGGCGGGCAGTTTCTGCTTTTCTCTGTTCCCCACACTTTGCAGACCTTTCCAAGAGCTGCCCAAATTGCTGCTTCAAAAGGTTGTCACCCCAATCGCGCTGGCTTGGAGAACGGGGGTCCTAAGTAGTGAAACTTCTCCTGGACTACAGGGAAAGGAGAGGGGCAAGATTGTGCCTGAGAATGCTGGGATGATCCTGAGGGGCAGTGGGTCCCTGGGTGGGGGGCTACCTGTAGTAGTCTTCCTTGCAGTAGATGCTGCCGTCCTTGCTGAAACAGGTGAGCTCCGACTCCAGGTTGAGCTTGCACTCGCAGCACTTGAGGCAGCGCATGTGCCACTGCTTGTCCACCGCCAGCAGGTAGTAGCGGTCCGAGATCTTGCCCCCGCAGCCGGCGCACAGCGCGGCGCGGTCACTGCTGATGGACGGCATGGTCTGGGAAGGGAGGGAGGCGGAAGACCGCAGCAACTGCGTCAGCCTGCGGCCCGCCGCCGCTCAGAAATCGGCACCCGACACTCCCTCCGTGGACCGCGCTGGCCCTGAAGGCGGAGGGGGCTGCCAGGGCATGCGACAAGCTTCCCCCCCCCCAAAGGACTACTTCCATTTCCGGAAGTGGGCGACTCAGACCCCAGGCCTGCCTGCCTGCCCTATCCGCTGAGCCCAGTCTGGGCTCCTGGCCTGAATGGTTCTCCCGCCTTACTTCTCCTCCTTCCTGTCCCCCCTGCCCTTTCCCCCAAAATGCTAGGGCTATGTTTAGGGGCTGGGACAGCAATTCTAGTCAAGCCCTATAAAAGCTTTCCCCAAACTGTTTCTTAAAGGAGACACCCAGCCGGGCCTCGGAAGGGGGCAAGGTGACCATTAAAAGTCATCCTCCACACAGACTCCTCTTCGGAGAGGCAGCAGAGTTCCTGGCCCCCAGCTCCAGTGATCTCTGGATCCTTAGGCCAAAGGTTTAGGCCAGGACAGGTCGTGCAACTTCTGGCTCATCTGCCACACTGGCTGGGGCCCTCGGGTCCTGGGAGATAGTGAAGGGGGTACAGGGGCACCCTCAAAGTCTCTGGGTGCAGGACAGGTCCAACCCAAATCCTCCCCTAACCAAACTGACGAGTTGAGAAGGTTTAAGCGAGGAAAAAGGACTTGGAGGCCGGGAGGCCACTGGGGCTGCCGCTCTTGCTGTTGGAGCAGAGAAGCTTAGCCCGCGCTCCCCACCGCCTGGGCCTCTAAAGGTCACTTCTGCGCCCGCTGTTTGGGCAGCGTCTGCTCGTCCAGCCCCGGGGGAGGTCTGAGGCCAGGAACTGGCTATTTGGGGCTGGGCCGGCGGAGCCAGGTGTTGAGAGCCGAATGCAGTCTCCTTCCGCGAGAGCCAGGCCGGAGCCTGAACTCCGAGCCCTGGCCTGGCCAAGTCGGGCCGGCCGAGGGACTGGGGGCGATCAACGAAAAGTGCTGGCCCAGAAGACTTCGGCCCCTAAAACCGCGTTAGGGAGGGATCCCCGCTGGCCGGGAGGCTGGGAGCGGCCCGAAGCCGCTGGAGCCCCAGTGCTGCCGGCTGGTTCACCCTTCTCGGGCGCCGCGGGCGGCGCCTGCTGTAGCCAAAGCCGAGCGCTGGAGCGGAGCGCGGGGCTGTCGACCCAAGCGCCCGGCAAGGTAAAAAGAGAGCCGCCCCGGGCCACGGGTGGGACTTCGCTTCCACTTCGATAGACACGCTACCCTCTACCCTTGGAGTCCGAGATTTCGGTTCAACCTTGTTTCCCTTCTCCGCCCCAGCAGCCAGGTTTCCCCCAGCCGGGAGCTACGGGCCTTGCATCCTGTCCGAGGATCCCCAGCGCCCAGTCCCGTGCGGCACGAAAGACGCTCCCCAAACTTCGGGGAGAGGAGGCGCTGACTGGCCCGGCCCGGTCCCAGATCTCAGCCCCGACCACACAGCCGCGCGCCTACCGTCTCCGTGTCGCCGCGGTCGATGGCTGAGCTGATGGCGGGAGCCTCGCTCTTGGCCCTGCGGTCCATCTCGTCGATGACCCCGTGCACCTCGGGGCCCGACAGACTGTGGAACAGCATCGCGGCGGGACCGGCGGGGCCGGGGGCGCGGCTCCTCCGAGGGAGGGCTTGCCCCCCGCCTCAGCTGCCTGGCGCTCCCGGCGCTAACGGGCCCGGTGCATCGCCACCGCGGCCCCGGCCCCGCCCGAGCTCGGCTGCGCCCCCAGGCCGGGCTCTGGGTCCCGGGCGCCTGCGGGCCAGGACGCCTCCCGCCGAGGCGCAGGGGCAGCTACATCGCGGGACGCCTGGGCGACGGCGCCAAAGCCAGGGTCACAAGGGCACGGTGCAGGGGGGCAGCGGGAGACGAGGGCAGAGGTCGGCGCCCGCCGCGGGCGCTTTCACGCCGCGGGCATCGCCTTCCCGGCTTCGGCGCCCGGGGCGCAAAGCAGGGGCGCAAACTCTGCCCGAGGCGGCTACGGCTGCGGTCGGGGTTCGCCCAGGAGCAGCTAGGTGCTCGCGGCGGCCCAGCTGCCTGGACTCCTCCCCTCCCTGAGGTGCGCCCCCAGCCCAAGGCGACCCTCTTGGGCGCTGAGTCGGCGACTGGAGTAGGGGTATCTCCGAAGCCAGCGAGCCGAGCCGAGCCACCAGGAGAATTGAAGAGGAGGAGGAGGAAGAAGAGGAGGAGGCGGAGGAGGAGGTGGAGGAGGAGAAAAAGGAGGAGGAGCAGAGTGGGAGGAGGAGCCGCCGGCCGCGGGCCCAGCCGCGCGCAATGCTCTCCAAGCGCGCGCCGAGCCCAGCCCCGGCTCTGCAGTCCGCGCCAGCGCAAGCCTCCGCGCCTTTTCTACAGCCGCGCCTGACATCACGTCCTGCCGCCGCGCCATTGGCCGCCCGGCGCCCCGGGCCCTGGCAGCGCGTGCTCCGGGAAGGCGGGAGACCTGAGAGGGAGGGGAGGCAAGAGGAGGAGAGCAGAGACGAGACGGTGGGAGCTGGTGGGCGAGGCTGGAGGGAGGGGGCAGCAGGGAGGGAGGAGGGAGAGCGCGGGGTTTGGAGTTTTTAAGCTACCAACAGTTTCCTTAGATTTCTTCGGAAAAGAAAATTAAACCCTCTCTCCCCGCCATCTCCATCCTAAGAAGGCGCAGCCAGAGGATGCACGAGGAGGTCTCACTGCGGTCTCCCCCTGGCCCGAAGCCGCGGCCTCTGGCACCCGCCGGGGAGGCCGGGGATGGCAGGCCTGGGGCAGAGTTGCAAGAGCCTTGGGCCGCTTCCCGTCGAGCTCCGCCTTCGCCCCGTCTCTGCACCACGGGCTGTGGGCGGCCGTGCAGGCCTCCTGGGGACCCGGCTGAGCCTGGAGGCAAGAGTGGCCAGAGTTGTGACTCCCGGGGAGAGGGCCAGCCAGCATATCCTGACTCCATGCGAGCTAGGGCACATTCTACGGCCCAGCATGTAGCTCCCTCTCGCTCTTCCCAGTCTGTCTCCAGCCTGGAAGAGTAAGGGCGAGCGTGGTTTTAGGAACTCAGAAAGGAGAGGGTTCAAATCCTGGCTCTGCCATGTACATGCCCTGTAGTCTTAGGCAACTGACTTAACCTCCCTTAGCCTGTTTCAGACCTTTTCAATGGGAGACAAGAAGGTCCCCTCCACGTGGATGTGATGAACGAAAGAGATCGTTGATGTAATCCTGGAACATAGTAGATACTTTAATCACTCCCCTTTCCCCCTCTTCCATTAAAAACTTTCTCACTCCAAGATACATTCGGCACTGGCGAGGTTCTTAAAGACCACAGGCCCATTCTCTACCCACTGGGAGCCCCATGCCACGGACCCTGCTGATATCACAGGTCCACCCTGCCTGCCTGGCTGCACCACTTCTCCAGACACCAACATCCTAGCATGCTGGTTAAATCCCAACTGCCACCCTCAACCTCCAGACTTCAAGCTCAACCTAGAGTCTCTTGGGGGCGCAGGGGCAATACCCAGGTGTCTGGTGGAGAGGGAATTAGGAAATAAAAGTGATTGTAAAGAAAAACTGAATGAGCAAGTCAGTTGGAGTCCCATCTCCTGAGTCTGCTTTGGAGGCAGGTTTGAATCCATCTGAAAGAGGCAAGGAAATGTCACTCTTCTGCTTGCCAGGACTCAGTGAAGGGGATAGCCAGGATCTCTACGATTTATCTTACAGGGCACAGAGTTGAGGGCACAAAATCATGTTTTCCACATGTGTACATAACTTTCACATAAATATATGTATCCTTGTAATGCCCAAGTACATGTATTCGTGTTCACGTGTGCAAATGCACATGTTCATCTCTGTTGGTAAAAACACAGGCAGCACCAATATAGAAGTAGGGTCTACACCTGCGCATCAGGTATAAGTGTTCAGTGTCGGGAAGACAGATGCAACTGTAAAGGAGGAGGATGCATCTGCAAAGCGGTAAATTGCACGTTTACCTGCACTTTCGTGTTCAAGCAATTTTACTTAAATTACTGAGTGCGCTTCTACGAGGCCATGTTTTGCATATTTGAAAAAACTCTTGGGAGTTACAAGTATGTGTGTACACGCTGCACGTGTACAGATGCCCCAATGCGAGGGAAGGACCATAAACCCAAAGACGCGCGTGCGCGCGTGTTCACACAGAAGTGTGCTTCGGTGCCTGCACACGGCCGGCGCCCAGGCACGCGGACGCCTACGCGAATACACAGGCATGTTTTACTGACGCATCTGGGGCACTTTCTTTCAAAGAAAGTAGGGAATGAAAATCTAATCTGAGAGTCACCAGGGTTCATCTGGAGGTCGCCCAAGGGGTAGAAAAAAATTTGTAACAACGCTGGAGTGTTTGTCCTTGGCTCAGCTCTGCTCCGGGGCTGGCTGGATGCAATACGTTTTCGAAAGCTCGAGGGGTTGCCGTAGGAGCTAGGCGCGCGGGGGTGGGGGGTACACAATAACTCTTGCCGCGGGCTTCTCAAGAAACGTGGAAACACATCCTGCGGCTCTTCACTCCCCCATATATATATGCACGCTATTCCTGCTCTCTGACCAGCAGCCCACAACCATCGCTGGTCCGACCCCAAATTCCCTGGCAGTCAGGATTCCCGCCCGATGCGCTCGTCCATTTATCCCCCTGCGTCAGGCCCGGACGCGCTCGGGTCTGTAAGAGGCTCAAACGCATCTCCAGCCGCTGGGCGGGATTTGGGCGCCTCGGGCCCCGGGGTTCAGAGGCCGGTAACTTTGCTAATCTCCCCTAGCGGCAGGGGACGTCGCGCAACCGCTGAGCCCTGTCCGCGGAGACTAAACAAGGAGAGGAACAGGCTGTAAACACACATCCTGACACGTGAGTGACATTTACACGGTGCGAGAAGCCGCGGCGCAGGGAAAGGCAGGGGGTGGGGGGAGCGGGCACCGACAGGTAAATGGAACATTCGCAGGCACCGGAAACCGCGGCCTCGAAGCCCTCCTCCCCCTGGTAGGCGAAGAGCATCCCTAAGCCCCCCCCCAACCTGGCTTTTGTGGGAGGTGACAGGTGAACGGAATTCAGGTCTGGCCACTCTCGCCACTGCCTACCTCCCCACCATCTGCTTCCTCCCAGACAAGCAGACCCGGCGCATAATGAGGTAGCAGCCTCCAGCCGGCCACCGTGACTAACTCAGAACAAAAGCGCTCCCTCTACGCCTCCTCCAACAAAGGGGCCACCAGCCCCGGCGCTCCCCGAAGGCTGCGGGGCTCCCGGCTGCCGGCTGCGGAGCTGCCGCGCGCAAACTTCCCGGGGCTCCCGGGGCTGCAGGCGCCACCAAGCCGGGGCCGCGGAGGGAGGAAGCGCCCGCCGCCCGGAGAAAGTGAGGCCAGGCCGGGCGGGGGGAGAAGGGGAGGGAGCAAGGGAGCCGCGGAAGGAGGGTGATTGATCAGTGCGCTGTTCCCGGCGCTCCGTCCCGTTATTAGAGGCGGCCAAAGCAGGGCCACGCAATAACCTTAGAATCGCCAACTAATTGACGCTGCAGGCAACTACTTCATTGTGCGCGCTGGTTTTATGTCTTCATAGCCGGTGATTGACAAGGTGTAATTAGTCATCTCACTCGGTGATAAACATGGGCACCCTCCTCCCGCGGCATCAGGCCGTGTGTACCAGCAGAGGAAGCGATAGTTGACGCTGATATACCATTAAATCAAAATGAAGACGTTCAGAAGTGTGTGTTTGCTGTGACGCTGTGATGGTTTATTTCTCAAATACGGCACCAACAGATTTACTTGATTTGCAAGTTAACTACAACATTAACTGGTTTTATTTATTTTGCCTCTTCCTTCCTCTTCCTAGGCAGGGATGTTGCTCTTGGAGAATGTGAAGACAGTTTGCTTCTTGACAAGCGAGCGAGCGGGCGCCCAGATTTTTGCAGCGTTTCCGAGTCTCCCCGGAGGGAAAAGCAGGCAGAGAAAACGCCGGATTTGGGAGCCACGGGGGAAGGATTCCGCGCAGGGGAACCGCCTTCCTTGGCCCTGGACCCGCCTGCCTGGGGCTCCCTTTTCAGCACCGCCAGTGGATGACCTGAAACTCTGAGGATGGTGCTGGGGACTGGGGTTGGGGGAAGCCTCTTGAATAATAATTGCGAAGAAGAGGCAAAAACAACGTTTCTTCCCCACCTTGAAGCAGGAAGGACTGTGTTCTTAAAGCTGCTGGCTACAGTCACAGGGCCAGTTGCCCACCTCTGTTCCCTGAGTAGAGTGTAACATCTTCTGCCCTCCTAGCTTGCTTCAGCAAATTATACTCCTTGCTCACCAAAGTGGGTCTTTCTCAGGGAAATATGTGCGTGTGTGTTTGTGTGTGTGTGTGTGTGTGCTTGTGTGTGTGTTTCCCTCTCTACACTGAGGCTGCTGTTAGAGAAGCTGGTTACTCCTTCCAGAAACCTGGAGGTTTAAATTTTTAAAAGACAGGGGCACCCCTGGTCTGTCTCAACCCTAATTCTGGTTAGAGAGTGGCAGGGACTGAACAAAGCCACCAACATTTGAAAGTCCATTTCCGGGATATCATGCTTGCCCCTAAGAAATCCCCAGTGAGGTTTGCTTCCTGCACTTTCTCCTTCTCTCTAACCTCTGGCTCCTGTTTATATGGGAGAGGAATGGTGTTCCTGGCCACAGCACAGGAATGTGGGGGTCTGGTTATCTCTAAAAAGGGTGGGGTGAGGCTGAGTCACGGTGACAGCAGAAAAGCCCCATATCTTCAATGAGGACCCCTCTTCCCAGGCTTGTGGGCCTCGTGGGGGGGTATTTTATACTGATGTGAGAGACTGTCAGTCAGTAGCAAATCAGCTGAGGCATAGCTATCTCTTTCTTTATGAAATCAACTCATTACCTTGGTCACACCATACAGAAAATCTGCTGATCACCATTATCGGCAATAAAAATTAGTGGGGCCTTAGTTGTTTCGAAGAGGAACCCCAAGTCTGTGACACTAGAATAGATAAGTGGCTTGGCCCATTGCAGGCAGTGAGGAGCCCAATTCCTCCCCTTCTCCCTGCAGCGATCTGAACAATTCCAAAACCGCCTCCCTGGGCGTCAGCTGAGCAGGTTGGGGAACTAACCAGGGCTCTCTCTCTAGGGCCCTGTTAAATGCACTGAACTTAAAATGAAACACGAAGTGTGAATTTCAGGTTTGAACATGATGCATCAGGAAACGTGGAGGTTGGCAGCCCTTTTCCTCCCTCCTGCCTTTCGGTAGCAGGTATTAATATTGTATTAAATGTTATGAGAAAGTAAGGGCTGCGGAGAGGAATGTGCTCAGATGCAATTTTGTCAAGGTTTTTATCTGTGATTATGATTCCAGATGTAGAAACTCCCGGAGGAGGAAATGAGGGGCCTGCTGGCGTGTGACATGTGTTTTAAGGTGTTTGGCAGTGTTTCTCAAAGTGGTGACAAAATGTTCAATTTTATTACAGGGAATTAGTAAAAAGAAATATGAATACTAGGTCAGAGATTGTTCACCTCAGCAAAAGGATTTACCATTATTGATTAGGGTGGGGAAAGTTTGTATCTGGGCCCTGCTTAAATCACATTGTCAACAATATAAATCTGTCAGATCAGATTATTCTTAAAGAATAATTGTAACAACATACACAATAGCTAACTGTACCCCCCCCCACAGCTAATTTCCACGCAAAGATGTAAATTGCCCTGGGAGGAAAAAAAAAGTAAATATTGCAAAAAGATGCCATTTTTTTCCAACTGATATAACTACAGCCATTTCTTGAGGGTAATTTCTTTTTAATCTAGCCCAGAATAATATCCAGTCCTGGAAGGGCCATTTTGCTAACCTGGCTGCTGCAAGCCTTTTGGGTTAAGGCACAAAAAAAAACAGCAATAAATTTCTTCACACAGGAAACCACATTTTGCTTAAAGGAGAATCAGAAAGAATTTGTATTGAAAAAGTGGGGATGGGGTGGAGGAGGAAGCGGATGAACTCTTGACTAGCTGACAACTCTTATATCTTCGTGCACTTGAGACTGGAAATTTTCCTATCACAGTCTTTCTTCTTTCAAAGGCATCTCTGCCATCTCTCTTTGACAACAGGACACCCCTAAACTTCATTTCTAAGCACAGGTTTCCTCATAAACCTTTTATGAGCTTCACATACACCAATAGTAATCGACTCGAGTGCCCAGCCAGCGCTGACTAGACTGGAGGTGAGTTTAGTAAACATTTCCACAGAAAAAGAGGGGTTTTTGGCTAAAGATGTTGGCTCCTCCCTGGGTCCCCAACCAGAGGACAAGGGTCTCAACCCAGTGGCTGAAGCCATTGCCTTAAAGATCACCCAAGTCTAGCACAGGCAGCCTTTCCTTAATCCAGGCTAAAGAATGTTGATTTTGGCTTCCCAGCCGCTGGTACTATTTTACCATCACAAAGCATACTAGGATCCCAGTACAAACTGCACCTTCGTTGGAAGTAAGATGGTTCCTCTCCTAGGAGGTGACATAGGACAGGATACATTTCCGAGGGGAACAGTGAGGTTGCGGAGGAGGGAAAATGACCAGTGTGGTCACCATCTCTCACCCTGTGCTTTTAGCAGGACCCTTTCCCTAACCTAGCCCAACTTTCCACTGTTCTGATTAGCAACTCTCTACTGCTATTTGGGAAGTTGGCATTGTCTCTTTAGGTGAGGAATGAGTCATTTCCCACACATGCTTCAGCTGAAGCCCAGTCCCTTGGCACCCCTCCCCAACATTTTTATTCTTCCATTAATTAAAACAACTAATGTCCCATCGATTATCTTTGCATGAATGAAAATCATTACAAGCCCTTGCAGGTATATGGGAAATTCTGTTTGCTTAAGTATTCACACTTTGATTTCCTATAGACTCATTTTCTCAGGCATAAAGAAATTCAAACAAAACAAAACAAAAAACAAAACCAAAATCTCCTGGCATTTTGCAATAAAACATGAAGACTCGTTGTAATAAGCTTGTGCGGATCTCTTGCAGGAAGAAATGTTCAGATGGCCCTGTTTTAGAGCTGAATTTTACTATCTGGTAAAGGATTCTAGACAGTTAAGGCAAACAGTGATAGGTCATCAGACTCAGGTTTTGAATTTGTACCTGTGTTGGTTGAGTCAGATGAGCTCATCGAAATTTACTTTTAAGATACCATGTCAGCTCTCAAAAGTAAAAAAGGCAGGGGGCAATCAACACTATTTGAAATTTCCCAGCTAGTTGGCCATTTCAGCCTGTGTCTCCATTTCTGAGGGCTGCCATAATTAGAGCGATCTATTTTGCATTTACTTCTCTTTGCAAGCACTACATTATTCACTCTTTCCTGTGCTTATTAAACAGTGCCACCTGCACCAAATTCAACAAAGCTCCTCCATCAGTTGGGCTCAGCTAAGGATCCCAGACCATATATTATCATTAATTGAAGCTCAATTGAATCGTTCGAGGCATTGACGATCGAGGCATGAGTAAAAGCAACATATTTTCTAGGACTTGTTTATAAAAATGTTTTAAGCAAATAAAAAAATTGTTCCCCAAATTGTCATCTTTTACAGACTCATCTCATTCTCTCTGTACAGTAATTCAAGCAGCAATTAGCAAGTCTTTTAATTACTGAACTATTCCCTGTATGTCACCAAGGTGCCTCCAGCACAAATATCCTCCTTCATAGGTACTAGCAGAAGCAGTCAATATTTTGTCACCCAAAGCCTTCGAAGCTGACCATCTTGATAACCCTAATGCAATAAGAAGGCTCTGAAGAGCCAAAGACAAGGCTGGAAAGCAGATGACAATTTTCAGGAAACTAGCCATGGACAGTCTGAATCCAGAGAGGGGAGGAGGGAGAAAGAAAGGGAATCAGAAGCAGAGTGGGGAGAGGCAGAAAATGAATGTATATAGACATCAGTGGTTAAAGAAAGGCACGGAAAGTTTCTAGCAAAGATGAGACCATCTCTGAACTTCAGCTATGTTATAGCGAACCTACATCCTAATGCTGATGATTTACACATTTTTAAGAGCCTCAAACCTCACTGTAGCTTGTTCTTTTAAAAGCTTCCTGCTTTGTTCAAAATACTGCTTATCTTTGGCATTGTCAACAGCTCCGCTCTGGGAGAGATTAATTAAGTGATAGGTCAGACACAATGAGGTGAAAGGGCATGTCCACCCAATCAGGACTGATTCATCCATTTCTAGGTGGATCAACTTTTTTGAGGAATGTCAATTTTGGGTCCATTTCCAGGGGGATTTATCAATAGAGACGCCTGAGCTCCTCTGGTGAGGGGCATTTAGCTGGAAAAGATTGTTCTGCAGATAGAGAAATATACAATCTACATTCTATTTCTTTTTAAGATGTGAAAACAAGACATAACCACTAATTGTCTGTATGCTTAAGTTTTACCGATCTGGGAGAAGGCTGATTTTCTTGAACACATACCTTTTACAAAATAGCTAAATTGGATGGTTACAAATTAAGATTGCCATACCACACAATAAAAAAATTAAAAGTTTGCTTTCTCTCCTCCCCGTTCCCACTGTTTCTCATTGCCCCTTCCTTTCAAGCCCACTTGTAATTTCTACAAGGTAAAATGAGAGAAGGGAAAGGGCATAGGGGAAAAGGACAGAGAGAGAAAGAAAGAGGAAAAGAGAGGGTTTCAAGGTGTCATCAACTGAATTTTTCCAGACCAATTAGAGGTTATCTTTAAATCTCCATCCTTCACCCTCTCCACACCTCTCTAAATAGATCTTCAGATTAGTGAGAAATTAGTTAATTGGGAAAGGCCATGTAGTCAGTTTACTCTGTTCCTAACCAGAAGGGTTTTAGGGACCTTAAACCTCACTCCCAGAAATGGCACACTCTCTCCATCTTTTCAGCAGCATGTCGGTTTGGGTCAAAATTGTGGTTGCAAAATTATGGTGTGTGTGTGTGTGTGTGTGTGTGTGTGTAAGAGAGAAACAGAGAGAGAGAGAAGTAAACTTCCAGCCTGTGAATGAGGCTAGGCTCAGGTAAAGTGACTGTTATTGGCAGACCCCAAACAAAACATTTGGAATATTTTTACTCTATTCTTGAACACTCCTGCAAGTGAACTTCACATTTCCTAAGGTATTTTGGGGAAGAGGGAGGAAGTGTAGGGGTAAACAATGGTTTGGGTTTTTTGTAACTGACCAGCCATTTCCCCTTCTCCAAAGAAATGTAGAATGCTAGTTTCTTACCTATCCAATTCTTTAAATCATCTGGGATCTATCTATATTTATAAAACTGAACAGAAATACTTAACAGCCTGATCAATAGCCATTGACCGTCAGTGCACCTCACACCCTAACATGCACAGCTTGATCATGTATATTTGATCATTGAAAAATTCAAAGCATCTTGCAGCAGTGTATCAAGCTTCCCATAAAATAGTCTGTCTCTTTCTGTGGTCTTTAAAGGAGTGTGAGTTTCTCTCTCCCCTGCATTCATCTATCTGTTTATCTATACACACACACACACACACACACACACCTCCCTTCCTGGAGAATTTATTGCTCATATATTTGATGAAGAACAAGGCAATTAACTTCGAGGCTGTGCATCTGGGTGGCACTTCATATCCATTGCAATAATAAAACACTTTTTTCACATTTTAGCAGAAGAAAAGCTAGTCTTGCCCACAGATTCAGAGGACCCCAGAGTCTCCCTCTGCAAAGCCTCCTTGTTATAAATCCTGCCTCCCTCTTAAGTGATGGCATGCACAATTGCACCAAGGGGCACTAAGTTTATCTGTGCAAAAGCATCATTGAAAATCTTGTCCCTTCTCAGAGCTTCGGCATCAGCTTGTGGGGTTTGAAATAGACACAGCTGGCTCCTCCATCCCCAGTCTGCTTGGCAGCAAACCAGAGCAAGTATCCAAAGCACTTGTCCTGTGAAGGACCACAGGTAGAAGGGGTATATTTTGGGATCCCAGGGGTTGGTGTCTGAACATGTGCCACTAAATTCTAGTACTCCAAAAAGGACCCAATCCTGCAGATTTTTCTGATATTCTGGGATCAAAAAGCTGATTCCAAGTTTCTCCATAAGGTATCCCAGATCTATCCAAACCACTCCAGATTCTGGTCAGAGGAACACAAGCTGGCAAGCCTGCTCCAAGACCCCATCAGTCCTTATAACCCCAACCTCAGAGACCATCCCCACGTCCCAGCCAGCAAAACAAATTACCTGCAGAACCTCCCATCTCGGGAGTCCCCTGCTCTGTATTCCGTGCCCAGCACAAATTATTCGGGGGCCCTTCCTTCTAAAAGCAGCAGCATCTGGGCTGAGGCTCCCTCCTTTAAAGGGGGGGAGACTTCATATGATAATACATGTAATATGATATGGAATGACAGAATGCATGACAGTTGCCCATAATACAGAGAAGTCAGTCAAAGGACAGAGGGGACATTTGGATAATTACCATCCATTGGCTAGTCAATCACGCGAACAGAGAGAAACTGCACAAAACCCACAATGGAGTTGGGAAACAAAAGAGACCCGAGCCAGACTCAGGATTAACCGGTCTAAAGCGATCTAAATGCTTTTGTATCTGAAGAACTGAGGCTCCCGTGTCCCCCCCCCCAATCCCAGGGAACTAATTGCGGGGATCAGAGTTAAAGCTCTCTCCCTCCTTTCCCATTTCTCTTTGTAGACTGCTCACCACGCAGGGGAAAAAATGATTTCTCTCTGTGTTCATTAAACTATTTTAAAGTTAAAGGGGTGGGGGAGGGAGGTTAGATGTAGTCCCTCCGTCCAGGAGCTGGGATTCTTCAGCCTTCAAAGAGGCTGGGACAGTCTCAGTTGGCCTCAATTCTTTGTTTCAGGGTAAAGTCTTCCCTCCTTGCCCGGTAGAAACAAATGCCCCATCCACCTGGGCTGAGTCTGGGCAGCTGCCCTTTTCCTCGAGGCTGACATGGATTGCCAGCACCCTGCTTGGATGAGGAGAGCCCATAGCTGGCCCCTGCGCCAGAAAAACACAAGGTACAACCCCCAGTTAAAGACTCCGATTGAATCTGCACACCCATAATTAAGTGGGGTAAAAGGGCAACAGAGAAGCGGTCTAGCCTTCAAAATGGGACAGCGAGCTAGAAGAAGATGGTTGTAAATTGTAGGGAAAGAGAATTTCCTTCTAAATTGAGGAGTGAGGAAGAGAAAAAATCTTTCTAAATTGGAGGAGGGAGAGAATATGCTTAACTGGGGAGAAGAATTAGAAAAGACCCTGCTTGAGGAAAAGAGGCAAAGGGGTGATTCCTCAAAAGAGACATAGGAAAATGATGCCTATAAATTTTTAGAGACTCAGAGAGGATGGCGAGAAAGGAAGAGAATTCCTTAAAAGATAAAAGATGTGGACCGAAGATATCCGTGCCTGAGAGCGAGACCCCTGCCCCCAGGACAGAGAGACCAGTAACTAACACCTAATTCCCACCGGGATCCTCCCGGTGCAATTCCAACTCGCCCAAAGCACTCCCGGCTCCGGCGGGGCCCTCGCGTGCTCCCGGCTCGGTGGCAGCCACAGTTCCCGGTCCCGGTCCGCGGGCGCCCGCCGTGGCCCTGCCCGCGCCCCCCGCGCAGCCC
Organism: Cheirogaleus medius; assembly: GCA_008086735.1. Classification (NCBI taxonomy): domain Eukaryota; kingdom Metazoa; phylum Chordata; class Mammalia; order Primates; family Cheirogaleidae; genus Cheirogaleus; species Cheirogaleus medius. Next base: position 4,096,369 of record VBSM01003204.1, read on the forward strand.
TCCCGGCCCCCGGGGCGCTCTGAGGCACCTTCTTACCTTCCCGAGTCCTCCACAGCGGGTGTGGCCGGCTCTGCGGGCGGCCCCGGGCCGGGGCCGGGGCGCGGGGGGCGGGGGTGCCGGGCTGGGGGGGAGCGGCAGGGTGAGGGCTGGGGGGGGCTGGCACGGTGCCCAGGGGGGGCGAGGGGGCAGTTGGCAGCCCCAGGGCCTGCGGGCGGGCCGGGCCGAGCCGGAGGAGGTACGAGGAGTGGGGGCCCGGGGAGGGGCGCCGGGGCCCGGGCCGGGGGGCGAGGGGCTCCCTCCTGGGGACGGCGGGGCGCTCCAGCCTGCAGGGCCGGCCCGGGAGCCGGGGAAGCGCGCGGGAGGGAGGCCCGGCGCCCGGGAAGCGAGGACGGGGCGCGCGGATCAGAGGGGCTGTTTTCTCGCCTCGGCTGACAAATCAATCAGGGCCGGCCGAGCCGGGGGAGCTGCCACCCGGGCTGCGGCGCGCGGCTCCCCGCTCGCCCCGCGCTGCCAGCTGCCGGCCGCCTGGAGTGGGCGCGGGCCGCGCGTCCCAGGCTGGGCTGCGGTCATTAGGCTGCGGGCGCGTGCGGCCGGGGGCGGGGGCGCGGGCGGCGTTGGAGCGCCGGGAGGAGGCGGCAGCGCGGGCGGCGTCCCTCGGCCTACCCGCCCCGCCCGCCGCCGTCCCGCGCCCGCTCGGCGCCCCCGCCCCCGCTGTCACTGGCACCCGCTCCGGCGGCCGGTCGCTCCGTCCGTCTCGGCCCGCCTCCCTCCGTCTCTCTCCATCTCCTGGTCTCCGTCGCGTTTCTCTGCCTCCCCTCCTCTCCGCGTCTCTCCGTGCGTCCCAGCTCTCTTCCTCACTGCGCCTCTCCTTTTCTGTCGGTGGTGCCGACTCTCTTACCCCTGTCCTTGGTTGCTCTCACCATTTTCTCCCTCCCTCTCTCATTTCTTTCTACCTCCCCTCACTCTCCACCCCTTTCTCCCTTGCTAGGAGGACTTGCTATCTGTCCCTCTGTCTCTCCTTGGAACAGTGGCCCCCAGGATCCAGCTTAGGCCATTTCCCTGCTCTGAGACTTGGACAAGTCACTTTCTCCCTCCCAGCTGCAGTTTCCTTGTCTCTAAAAAGAGTAATAAGCAGCTCTTTCTTAGTGGGGCTGTTGGGGACTGGGAACCCTCCACCCCACACACACACCAGGAGGTGCCCAGTGACTCTGGTTCACCTCGAGAAGTTCATGCATACTCAAATGTAGCAGCCACTGTGGCAGCTGCCTGGCGACCAGGGCTCAGTGGGTGCCATGTGTGCCCCATGAAACACCTGTCCTCAGCCGTGAGGACAAGTACCAGAGGCCAGTTGAGCAGGAAAAGTCAAGGGTGGTTTCCTCTGGAGCCCCTAAAGCCCCTCCTGAAAAGTGACCATGGCTCCCCTCTCCCCCTGCCCCCAGGTTTTGGTTGGGCACAACCCAGAGCTCTATCTGACATCTCAGGCCCTGTCACCAGTTCCTCCCTCCAGACAGCAAGAAGAGGGGCAATGCTCTCTCCTGTTCTTAAACCCACACAAGAGAAATCCTATGCCTCCTCCTTCCAACCACCCTCCCCCCCAACACCATGATTGGCTTTTAAGCTTCAAAGATGCTTCCTGGATGGGCAAGTCATACCACTCTAAGCTTCAGTTTCCTCATCTGTGAAATGGGAACAGTAACTACCCCCCTCCTTTTAGGATTGTGGTTAGACATAAATTGCCAGCCTATATAGAAGGTTATTCATTCAGTCAACTTTCATTTAGGCTTTTTGCTTGACACTGAGGAGGCAGGCATGACACTTCACAAGGCAGGCATGGTCTCTACCTTCACACAACTTGCATTCTAGTTAGGGAGACAGACTGTCATCATACACATGCACGATGATTTAATGACAGATGTACGAGTGCCATGGCGAAGTAGAGAGTGCAATGAGACTAAGCATCCAGGGGAACTGACCTGGGCTGGGGGCTCAGGAAGGGCTTTCTCAAGGTGTGGTGACATGGAAGCTGAGACCTGAAGTCAGGTGTGGGGCCAGGGTTGTGGCTGCCAGGAAGTGGGAAGGGGCTGCTGAAAGGGGTGGTGGAAGGAGAGTGTTCCTGGCAGAGGCAGGAGGGAGCACAGCCAGCAGAAGGCCAGTGTGGCTGGGGGCTGGAGAGGTGGGGAGATGAGGATGCAGAGGTGGGTGGGACCAGATGGGTGTGTAGTGGGGAAGGGTCTTGTAGACTGTGCAGACATGCAGAGGAGTCTGGGCCTCAGTACATGGGAACTGCTCTTATTAACCCTCCATCCCGTGTGTTCTGATTTCCACTTTTCTGAACTAGAAGGAAGAAGCCAGGCCCAGCTCCCAGACATGGCTTTTGCCTTTGGTCCTTCTTGGGGGCTGCCATCTCTTTGTCCCCTCCTCTGCTCTATCCCAGCATTGTCCACCCAGAAATGTCACTGCCTACCTTGGCAACTGTGTCCCCACCGGAGGGTGGCCTCCCTGAGAGCAGACACCCAGGCTTGGTTCTTCTCTGTGCCCTTAAAGTCGGGCCCACAGGAGGTGTCCTCAGCCGGCCTTCCTTGTTCAACTGAACAATCAGTAGCCATTGAGCACCTGCCGTGTGCTGGGCTGTGTTGGCATTGCGCCTGCTCTCACAAAGCAATCGTTTTCCAGGGAAGACACCTTTGAACACACAGGGTCACAATGACCAGTGTGAAGGAGTCCCACAGGGGCCTTGAGGCGTGGGACAGGAAACTCTTTGAGGGCAGGCCTATTCTGAGTGTGCCCACCTCAGGGTGCGGCACAGTGCCTGGCGCAAGGTGGTCACTCAGAAACGCGTACTGAGAGGATGAAAAAGAAAGTGAAGTTTAAATGCAGAAGGATGAAGTCTAAGTAGGAGTGTAGTGAGCAGAGGGAGAGGATGAGGAGACTTGCCTACAAATGTCCAGGTGGGAGGAGGCAGGGGGCCAGCAGAGGGGGAGGAGCTAATGCTTATGGAGTTCCTTCCCCAGCCAGGCCGGTGCTGGGTACTTTTGTGTAGTTACCTTGGCCACCCTGCACAGCGTCCCGGCCTCATGAGCACCATCGCCCTTTTCTGATAAAGCAATAGGGTCCAGAGGGGTTAAGTCACTGGCCCGAGGTCGCACAGCCAGTCAGAGCCTGCATCGGGATTTGAACCCAGGTCTGCCTGCCCCTCTTCACTAAAAGGAAGAAGCAAAAGACGAGGAGACAGCAGAGGAAGGCTATGACTGAGAACAAAAGAAGAGCAGTGGCAAAGGAGTGAGCTCCACAAGTAATTTTTCAACTTAAAAACAATTCCCATTTCCCAGCCCTGCGGAGGCAGGCGCGGTGGATCTGAGGCGAGGCCGGCCCTCTGACTCGCAGGAGCCTGCCGAGGGGGCCCGGCGAGCTGCTTCAAAGCCGGCCTCTTCAGCACAGGCGCTTTTAAACTTCATAGGGAAACTTTCCAGGGCTGACTTTCTGCACTTTGTTTCCAAATCAAGAGATGGGGAAGTCCCGCTCAGCCCAGCGGGGAGGAGCTCTCACTGAGAGACTTGCCCTCGGGTTCTGGGCTTGGCACCAGCCTCCCCAAGAGGGCAACTAGCTTGTCCCCAGATGCAGGAGTGGGGGGAGTTGTCCCCTGACCACAGCTGGTTCCCAGGGAGAATTCAGGGTATGGGCTTGGCAGCCGTTCCCTTCCCCGGAGGCGGGGGGACAGGGAGGCCTCTCTTCCTGTGTCCTCCCAAGTCTTATTCTACCTGGGTTCCCCGTGGCATTTGTTGACAAGGTGCAACCATCTCACAAGGATCATAATGTGCTCCTTGCCCTCCTCTGCGCAGCAGTCTCCAAACCAAGCCACTCGTCTGTCATCCTCTGATCACCATTTCAAGAGGCAGCGAGGATCTTCCTAACACTCATCTCCCTCTGATTTTTGGAATTCAGATTTGGATTTTGGATGTACATCAAGAGGCTGGCTCCATGCATTTTAATTAAGCTGTCTTTTTTCATTTATTACTAATACACTCCTCTTAACTATGATTTATTTGTTAAACAAAGCACCATAAGCCATCACTTATTCATCTTAATTTCAACAAAATTAAAGTAGTCGCTGTTAGATTGCACCTAATTGCACTTGCAATGAAAAGAATGGAGATGTTAATCAAAATAAATTGAAGATAAACAATAAAATCATTACATCTTTGCGGCTGTAAGTGTAACTAATCAGTTTTGACTCAAAGCGACCGAACAGGAATAATGAATGTGTCACTGAAGGCGCGCTCATTAAGGGAAGCTGCCAGGACCTGGTCCTCAGGGCAGCAGGCAGTCACCCTGCCCGTGTGGCCCTGAGGGTTCCTGCCCCTTGGGCTGGGCAGCGGGACCCTGAGGAGCAAGAAGTGCCAGGAAGAGGCTCCCAGAATAGGAGAGAGTCAAGGGTGGGGTCTCTGAGGCTACCCTGCCACGGAGGGGTTCTCTCACTCTGATGAGAAAGCAAGAGGTCCTGGGCTCATTTCTGGACATCCCAGGTAACTGAGGATGGAGTTAAAGGGGCTGGAAGATGGACAGACAGCCAAGGGACACAGACAGGCAGACACACCCCAGGGGACACAGTAGAAAAGAGAGTCAGGCAGCAAGAGACAGAAAGAGGCAGGCAGACAGAAAGAGACCAAGAAGCCAGGCCAGGCCAGAGGTGGGTACTCAGACAGGGACAGAGTGAAGAGCCCTGAGGATGGGGAAGTGAGGCCGACAGTGTGATGGAAGAGGGGCGGGCGACGAGTGAGTGGGGAGAGGAGGCAGAAGAGAGAGAACCAGGAGGATCCACAGAAGTGGGGGCTGCTGGTCTTAATTAAATACCATCTCCTGTGAGAATAAGACATGCACATTTTAATTTTGAGCCTGCTGAAGCTCAGGAGGCTTCAGGTTAGGATTCTGGGGACAAGGTGGTTCTCTGGAGTCTGTGCAGGTAATTGACTGTCAGGATGGATTCCTGGCCTGGGCCCTGGGAACACAGTGGGTGATAAGGAGTGCTGAGCTGGGGGACGCAGAGGGCCACCTGGGGGTCTCCCAGGCTCATCCTCCACCTGCAAGGATTTCCTAGGCCAAAGGGCCCAGATCAGGGCCTTTTCCTCATGTCCCAGACCTCTGTGCCAGCCCTTGGGTCCCTGGCCCGGACGCTAGTTGCTCAGCCAGAGTTGCTGTGGTTGGGGCTGCCTCGGCAGCGCCCCCTTTCCTGGGAAGATCCAGGATGTGAGCGAGATTGGGAACAGAGACCAGGACAGACAATCTGAAAGACACATATGATTACAAACAACACCTTCCATGTGCTTAGCATCGGGCTGGGCTTAGGAAATGCCTGGATGAATCAGATATGATCTCTCCAAACCTCGGTTTCCCCATCTTTAAAGTAGGGTTAATAATAGAACCTACTTCATGTGTTTCTCAAGAGGATTAAATGAGTTAATATTTGTAAAGAGTTTAGAATGGTGGCTGGCCCTTGGAAAGGGCTTTATGTGTTTGTTTGAAAATAAAAATAAAATAAATCTCTGCCCTCAAGGACTGCAGAGTTTGGTAGAGGAAACAGACTCATTAGCAGTCAAGTTCAGTGGAAGGGGGCGCGGGCTATGACAGATGCACTTCAGGGTGCTTTGGGGTAAGGGTGGGGATAAAGCCTCCCCAGCGAGCAAAGTCTTGAAGAAGGAGTAGAAATTAGTCAGATAAGGGTGAGGGGAAGGGGAAAAGGAAAAGAGTGTTCCAGGCAGAGGGGACCACGTGAGCAAAGGTACCTAGGCAAGAAGTGGCAGGTTGTGCCTGGGGATGTCAAGCGACTTGGAGGTGAGGCTGGAGACCGGGGCTTAGATCTTGATGAACCTTTCCAGCGACCACTGAAGAGCATCTGGGCGGACACTGCCGATTTTTTCCTGCTCCACATGCATTTGCTATATTTGGGGTGGGACTTCTCTTTTGAAATTGTGTCCTACTCCTTTCCTCCCCTTCTTCCCTCCCAGTCAACGTGGTTCTGGTAGAAGCAATTCCTCCAGCACGCCAGGGGGAGGAACACGTGACTCAGACCTAAGCCAATCAGTGCATTCCACTCCTGTGGCCGCAGTGATTGGCTGAGGGTCGGACAATCTGGCCCAATGGGAGCCAATCCAGGGCTTCGGCTTGAGGACCTAGGAGAGGTCTTTGATCCCGTCTGCTGGTCTCTAATCTGACAGGATGTAGGGGCCGGGGCTGCTGTCACCATCGCACTACCATGGGGATTCTGAGACCAAAGCCAACACAGCAGAAGGCGGCACGATGGAGCAAAATGAGTTCCAGTGACATCGTTTGAGCCCCAAATCCAGCCGAGATGAAGCCAGCGCTAGTCCCTGGCCTTTTTGGTTTTATGAGCCAATAAATTCCTTTTTGTTTAAGCCAGTTTGGATTGGGTTTTCTGTTACTTGGAACACAAAGCGTTCTAGCTGATACTGACTTCAAACAGGCATGGGACACCGTCGTGTGTTTTAGTAATGTCGCTCTGGCAGCCACGGTGTGGCAGAGGGACGGGAGGGAGTGAGCCTGGAGGCAGCGAGGCCGGCGGGAGGCTGATGTGGTCATCCCAAAGAAGGCTCACGACGAGGGGCAGGCAGAGCTAGGGGCTTTGGTCTCCACCAGTGTATTCCTTTCCCAGGGCTGCCAGAACACATCACCACAAATTGGGTGGCTTAAAAACAACAGAAATTTATTTTCTCACAGTTCTGGAGGCCAGGAGTGCAGCGAGGCTGCATTCCCTCTGAAGCCTCTAAGGGAGAGTTCTTAAGAAAGAATTCCTCACCCAGCTTCTGTGGCTTTCACCTCCTCTGTGTTTGTGTCTTCTCCTCTTCTGTCTCTGTAACAACCCTTGTTAATGGATTTAGGGCCCACCTGTGTGATCTAGGCTAATCTCATATCAAGATCCCTAACTTAATTACGTTTGCAAAGATCCTTTTTTCAAATGAGGTCACATTCACAGGTTCCAGGACATGGACATATCTTTTTAGGGGCATCACCATTCAACTCGCCACAACTAGCAATGGTATCAGTCCAAAAAGACCAGAGTGAATGGTAAGAGGGCACGTGGAGGCACAGAGTTTATACCTTCTGGTTGGGAGGAATTCCTTTTAGCAGCGGTCCCCAACCTTTTTGGCACCAGGGACTGGTTTCATGGAAGACAATTTCTCCATGGACTGAGGATAGGGGTGGGGTGTGGTGTGGTGTAGGGGTGTGTGGTGCAGAGCTCAGGTGTTGATGCGAGGCCCATTTCCTAACAGGCCACAGGACTGGTAATGGGCCATGGCCTGGGGGTTGGGGACTACTTTTAGGGCACCAAGAGAACTTGCACACAGGATTCCCAAGGGAATCTCAGGAAACCTGAGAAAAGCCAAGAGCCTACTAAGGAATGGATAAGAGTACTTCGCATGTCTGAAATCTGGAAGCCAAGAGATTCTGCAAATGCATGGGGTGGTGAGCTTAGAGTTACTTTGGGCAAGATTCCAGAAAACTTGGTGCTTGAGAGAACACCTAGAAGGGAAAGCAGTACTTCCCAGGACCCCACACTGATTCCCATAGAGCAAGTCACACCAGATCAGCCCCATCTCTTTCTTTGCCAGGGTCACTGGATAGGTAGATTTAGGAAGGGTGTGATGAGTGATCAGAGTGAGCCCAGCCTCTTGTGGTCTTCTTGTAGACAGGACACAGAAAATATGGATAAATTAAAAGATGATTAGGAAGTTGATTGTCCCTAATAGAAGGGAATGACTGATAGATCTCTGCCTCCTGGGACAAGAACTCTAGTGAGTGAGGTACCCTAGATCCTTAGTAGATTGTTCTGTCCATCCAAGTTACATGAGATGATGATAAATGGTCCAAGGCTTGCTTGTCCAATTAGCAGATGGTTCGATGGAGGAAGAACCAGAGATTATATTGGATAATAGAGCCTGATTTTTTTTTTGAGAGCCTACTCTGCCAGGCACCGAGCTAGGCTTGGTGGAACAATGGTGAATGAGACACAGAGAGGGGTACCTGTCTTCATGGAGCTTGCTATTCTGCAGGGGTATCGGGCAAGCACCTTCAGTGTAATAAGTGTACCAAATGATCTTGATGGAATGGGTGTATGAGATGAGACAGGGAAAAATATAAATGCCTGCTCCTGGTTCCAAAAACCCAGTGGCATCCACGCAGGAGAAGAGAGACCCGGGTCAGCAGCCACTGGGGTGAAGTGGAGGGAGCAGCGATGTGGAAGGGGGCATGTGGCCCTTCCAGGTTCAGATTTCACGTGTAGCCTTTTGGCTGTACAACGCAGCAGAGGAGAGGGTTTGGGAGTGGGGGTGGGAGGTGGAGAAGATGCTACAGACAATTAGAGGCAAGAATAGAAAGAGTTTTGAATGGAACCATCCTGTTTTACCTGGTGGGAACTGGAAAGCCAAGAGTTGGAGTGGGGACGGCTCTGAGGGAGGCCGTGCAGTGCCCCCACCCCACCCCAGGTCCAGTCACAGCTGACCATGACATAGGAGCCCTGGGAGCCACACCGGAGCAGCTTGTGGGGTAGAGAGGATCGGGGATGCAGAGCAGCTGCCACTGCTGGGAACTTTGTCTACTCCCAGGCCAAGGACAGAAGAAATCATACAAACATGGGAGGGAGGAAGAGAGTGCACCCACATTAGCCCCATCTCCCAGGCAGGCTCTCGTGGAGGAATGTGTAAGACAGGAAGAGTTCTTTCTAACTTCAGTTCTCTATGGTGCCATTTTCACTTCTCAGAGCCTCAGTTTCTCCATCTGTAAAGTGGGTCAAGATGATCAATGCACCATGTGAAAAATTTGTGTGAACACTAAAGCCCTGTTTAGATATAGAGTTTTAAAGAAAGATGTGGAAGCAACCTCCAAACTGCTGCTTCCTGTGCATGCTCTTTAGTAATATTTTAGTGGCAAAAAAACAGGATCAATTTTCTCCTAAACATTCTTTTATTCAATTGCAAAAGGATAAACTAAGGTGTAATGATTGACTCTTTTCCCATGAGACACAATATGGCACACCGACGATATTCCTTTCCCACTTTCAACTCATATACTAAGGATAGGAAATTTAAATGAAGGTAGACGCATGAGGAGGGGAACAGTTTGGCTTGGCTCTCTTCCCAAGTGTCCTCAGCTAGGACCCTGAAGACCCTGCTCAGAAGTACCTCACCACCTAAAATCCCCTCCATTCTTGGCTCTGGAAGCTCTGCCTCCTTCAGTCTTGTGCCTAACCCTGTGACAACCATGGTCACAACAGCTCCATCTTCTGATCACTTGCTCTGTGCCAGGCAGAGAGCTCAGGGATCCCCATGCATTAACTCAATTTTCCTATTAACAGAGTCTGATACTATCCCCTTTCGTAGATGAGAAAACTGAGGCTCAGAGGGGAGAAGTAGCTTTCTCAAACTCACAGAGCTAGCAACTGCCAGAGCCGGGGCTCAAATCCGGATATGTCTGATCCCAAAGTCTGTGTAACTAAGACGTTAACCTGCCCGGGTGCAGACTCTGGAGGGCCAGTGGGCTGGGGAGACAATGATGCCTGGAACTGAGGTCCCCCAGGCCGGCAGCAGGCAGAGGTAATCCTCCCAGACGGTGCTGCTACAAGGCGGTAGCGCTCCCAGGAGGTGGTGCTTCATCTGGGGAGCTCCATGAAACAGGAGGGGGCTCCAAATTCCTCTTTGCAGTGGGAGCCAGAGGCAGGAGCTGCACCACGAGGAATGGCTGGGCGCTGTGCGTTAGTGGAGGGCCAGGAACACACCAACTACACCCGCAATCATGGAAGCCAGCATAGCTCAGAGGAGCCTTGGGTTGGGTGCCAAAGCCTTGAGGTGACTCCCCGCTGGGAGAGGGAGGAGACGTGGAGGAGGAGCCCCCATCTGCCCATGGCACCCCTGTTTAAGCTGAAGAAATGGAGGCTTTAAAACTTACTACATAAAAATTAAATATAGAATTACTATATGATCCAGCAATTCCACTCTTAGGCATATATCCAAAAGAATTAAAAGCAGAGACTCAAACAGATATTTGCACACTCATGTACGTAGCAGCATTATTCACAATAGCCAAGAGGTGGAAGCAACCCAAGTGTCCGCTGATGGATGCATGCATAAACATGATGTAGTATATACATACAATGGAATATTATTCAGCCTTGAAAAGGAAGGGAATTCTGACACATACTACGACATGGATGAACCTTGAGGACATTATGCAAAGTGAAATAAGCTAGTCACAGAAAGGCAAGTACTGTATGATTCCACTTATATGAGATTCATAGAATAGTCAAATTCTTAGAGACAGGAAAGTAGAATGGTGGTTGACAAGGACTGGGGGGGATGGGAAGTTATTGTTTATTGGATACAGAGTTTCATTTTGAGAAGATGAAAAAGTTCTAGAGATGGGTGGTGGTGATGGTTGCACAACAATATGAATGTACTTAATGCCACTGAATTATATACTTAAAAATGGTTACGCTGGTAAATTTTATGTTATGCATATTTTGCCACAATAAAAAAACCTGACATTTTCCCCCACTTCTAATAAAAGTTCTTCCTAGACTAAAAACAAAAACAAATGCTACATAATCTTTATTGTGTGCTTACCGTGTGCCAGGCAACTTGCTGAGCACATTCCATTCACATCTATTCAATCCTTTGCATCAATCACAGTGGTAATTATTTCTCCCATTTTCCAGGTTAGTAAACCGAGTCTCGCAGAGACTCCCCCAGGCCGTATAGCTAGGAAATAGCCCGAACCCAAAGCCTTAACTGCTATGCTCAGGTAGGGAAGTGACTTGCTCAGAAACACATGGCTAGAGAGTGACAGGTGGTACTAGGCTTGTCAGACTGTCCTTGGCACAGAGGCAGAGCGAAAAAGCAGGAAAAACGAAGCCCTTGGAGTGCTTGACCTCTCCGCAGAGTGGAGAGGCAGCCCGAAGGCTGGCAAAGGGGCCGTAGGAGAACAGAAGGGAGCCTTCCTTACAGAGGACACCCTTTCATCTTTGCAAGTCCCTGGGACAGCTTCTCCGCCCTGCATTTAACTGCCTGCTGGGAGTTGCAAGGAATCTGAGCATATCCAATAAATGTTTTATTTCACCCTGAACTGGCCCTCTTGGGCAAAATAAGCTCCTTTCTCCAGGAGGAAATGAAGGGGCAAGCGTTTCTAGCACTCTTACATAGGGATTTGTCTCTTCATTTCACACAGAATAACCTTTGGCTCAGAGAGGCAAAGCGACTTGCCCAGGCCCATACTGCAGTTTGGCGCCCAAGGTCCAAGCCCAGGGTGTCTGGCTTCTGGCTCAGGACCCAGCAGATACTCCACTCCGGAGCTTTCTGAGAGCTGGGGTTCCCTCTCTCCCAGTCTCAGAGAGCCCCCTTCTCTGGCCTTCTAATGGAAGAACACTCAGCAGGGCTGCGGGCACAGGAAATGTCCGTGGCATCAAATCGGCAGAAATCCTTTCCCTGCCCTGGGGGGCCTTGGCTCACTGGGTCATTAGAAATCTGTGTGGGTGACTCTTCTTGGGAAGGCCCTCCACGATCTGAGCCTGCCTCCCTCTCCAGATGCATCTCTCACCATCCTCCAGCCTCTCTGAGCCTTGGTGTCCCTCTCACCTAGACCTTGGCCTCTGCTCCCTCCTCGGGGCTCCCCACCCCCACCTCCGCCTTTGCAAGCCGACCCCTGCACACACCTTCCTCAGGTCTCGGCTTCAGCTTCCCCTGGGAAGCCTTCCTGATCCTCAGTGTGGCCACCTTCCACCACGCTCACACCCACTCATACACTCGCCTTGCCTGCTGCTCCTGGCTTCGTCCCCAGTGCCTGGCACAGAACAAGCCCTAAGTCAATTTTGGTTGATTGAAGAAATCCATAAAAATACATTCAGATTCAGATAACAGTCCAGGATTTGCCACTAAGCAGCTGGAAAGGGCTTGGGCAAGATACTTAAGCTCCCCAGGACTCAGTTTCTCATGAGTAAAATGGGTATAATAAAAGAACCTTCCTCAAGAGGTATGTAGAGTTACTGAGAGATTCTACATGAGCGCTTGGCACCGCACCTGGGTCGTGGCAGAGCCTTAGTGAACGTAGGTGCTGTTACTGCCTGGAAGGGTGTGCCCTGGCGGTACCCCTCCAAGCCCCCTATCGAGAAGAAAAAGAACATGTGCAGAGATTTGTACCTGCTTAAGAAATCTGTGTCTCCTGAACTAGAAGTTTGATGCATATATGTACCTTGACCATCAAGGACTTCATGGTCCAATGGGGGAGAAAGGTACCAAATAGACAATGACAGAGTGGCCAGGGCTTCCCAGACAGATGATGCTGGAACTTTGCCAAGAGGGAAAAGTGTCTCCCAGGCAGAGATCTAGGGCGGGGCAGGGCTGGGAGCCCTGCAGGCAGAGGGAAGACACAGAGTCACCATTCTCCAGTGATAGAGTCATTACTGGAGAATGGTGACTGGATCAGGAGACTAGCAGTGAAGGGCGAGGGGAGCCCCCATCCTAAGGAAGCTTTGTCCTTTAGACCCCGGTGGGGGGCCATGGCCAAATTCCAAGCAGATTGAGGGTGAGGATTATAGGGTGACATCATCAGACATACTCTCTGGAAAGAGAGCGTGGACAGGGCTTAGCCTGGCCGAAGAGATCCCTCAGGAGAGATTGGAAACATTTCCCCATTAGAAATGTTATTTTTAAGAAATAAGAGTCATTGGATTCCAGAGTTAGGTGGGCCTTGCTTCCTACCTGGCTTCTCTCCTTACTGCTGCGTGACAAGTGGCTGGCTCTTCCGAACCTCAGTGCTCCTCTGTAAGTCAAGGACAGTAAGACTGACTTGCACAGGCACTGAGAAGATTTGGTGAGATTCTGGATGCGCAAGTGCCCAGCACATAGTAGGCATACAACCAAGACTAATGTCTTTCCTCTTTGGGCCTAAGGGACAATTTAACCCCAATTATGTGAAGGATAGGGTGTCACCAATGCTCCAAATCTGTTCTGTGCCCACAGTAACTAGGCTCATTCCAGAAGTGACCTTTGGGACTTTTCAAGGCACAACCTGGCGTCTCCAACACCCCTTACCAAAGACACCCTCTGCAATAGGTGCTGTGTCATCATCTGTGCACACCTGACATCTCGGGCAGGGGCAGCTGGACCTTTGTAGCTTCACATCAAAGCTGCCCATCCCTGGTCCCAGGCTTTATAGACAGAGCAACACAACCCAAGACCCTGTGCTCAGGGAGACATCCCTGCTGCAAACCTTCCGTTCACCCGGTTAGTCTACCCTCCAGGATACAGGGAGATGAGGGCCTTCGAGAAGATTTAAGGCATGCTGGGCACAAGCTGTAAGGCTTCAAAGAGTTTACAATGTAGCTGGGAAAATGCAACATTCCCTTGCTGAACACACATTAATCCTCACTGTTGCCCTCTGCGATGTCACACTTTGTTAATAATAATCTCATCTACCATTCCCTGAGCCTTACTATGTGCCAGGCACCTTGCTAAGTACTTTCCTTGGAATATTTCTTTTTATAACATTATGAGGTGTATACAATCATCAGTCCCATTTTACAGATGAAGAAACTGAGGCACATAGAAGTTACATCACTTGCCAAGGCATTCAGCTGGAAAGCGATGGCTGGTACTTCCCACAACAAAAACTCAGCTCTCACCAGGTCCCTCCTCCACCCAAAGACCTTGGCTGGCTCCCTATTGACATGAGAACAAAGTCCAAATCCCTCAGCCTGGCATTCTAGGCCCTTCCTGAGCTCTGCATGCCTAACCCACCCCTGCCACTCAGCCCACCTGAGAGTGTCACTTCTCTTTTATAATCCTACAGGGATGCATACCTTGATCCTGCTGCCTGGAATATCTTTCCTGTCTTTTCCACTTGGTGAACTCTGGCCCATTCTTCAGCACAATGCTTCTCTAGCTCAAGCATTAGGAAGCCAGCTCAGTCTGACTTGGGACACCTTCCCCTTCCCCTTCACGCGTGCACACCTTTTTGTGTTGCAGTGCATTTGGTCACATGTCTGCGTTGTTCTCCAGGCTCTGAGCTTCCTGAGACCAGGAGACCAGGTCTCCCCAGCACAGAGTAGGTCACAAGAAATGTTTGGGAAAAAACAAAGGACCAGTGGAATGAACAAAGGCTGCAGATGAGATAATGGGAGGCTCAAATGCTGTCCCTGGGAAAAAAGGAGCGAGAGCCGGTGGGAAAGGTCAGCGTGCTGGAGGGACATTCCCATTCCCTTTGACCAGCTGAATGAAGAGCATGGCCCCAAGATTCTTTCCTCTAGAAATATTTTTAATGAACTTCAGGATGACTCCTTTCCTGACAGCCTCATCACGTCTGTGACTTCCAAAGGGGCCTCATCCCCTGCCTGGACTCAGAAATCTTCCCTGGGATCAATCTACAAGTCAGGATAGGACAGGTTCTGCCGCAGTGACCACCCCTGAATCTCAGCGGCCCCTACTATGTGCCCATGGCAGGTTGGCAGGGGACCTCTATTCTACAGTGTCCTCCCTCAGGGGCCCAAACTCAGGGAGTCTCATCTGTGCTTCCATGATTGCTGAGGCAGAGAAAGAGGACATGGTAAATCGCTCCCTAGCTCTTAAAATTTCTGTTCAGAGTTGACCCATGTCACTTCTGCTCCTATGTCACAGCCAAGGCAAGTCGCATGACCACACCTAACTTTACAGGCAGTGGAGAAGTGCTATCCTAACATGTGCCTGGAAAGCAGAGAGACCAAAATATTTAACAAATAGCACTAAATACCACTACACCCATCAACATTTACTGTGCACCTACTATGTGCCTCACATAGTAGGTGTTCCAGAACCGGAGGTGGGACATGTTCTGCTCACATGTTACCTCTGGGAAGCCACCTGTGACTGCTGGCAGACTCAGTTACCCCTTCTCCACACGGTCTCATGTCACCAAAACTCTGCACATATTGTTCCTTCTGCTTCAAATGCCCTTTCTCTCTTCAGCGCTTGGCAAATTCCCATCTTTCTTCCTTCTCTTCCTCCCTTCTCTCTTTCATTTAACAAATATATACTAAGCACCTCGACGTGCCAGTACTGTGCTCAGCGTTTCAAGATCCAGCTCAAATATCATGTATTCTTGGAGGCCTTCCCTGGTCCTCCCACTTAGAAACAAATGCTCCCTGTTCTACTTCCCAGCACCTTGAGTGTCCCTCTGCCTATCATTTTGGATTTTTCTGTTTTGTTTTTCTGAGACAGAGTCTCACTTTATTGCCCAGGGTAGAGTGCAGTGGCATCATCTCACTGTAGCCTCAAACTCCTGGGCTTAAGCGATCCTCCTGCCTCAGCCTTTTGAGTAGCTGGGACTGTAGGTGTGTGCCACCACACCTGGCTAATTTTTAAAAATTTTTAGTAGAGACGGGGTCTTGTTATGTTGCCGAGACTAGTCTTGAACTCTTGGGCTCAAGCAATCCTCCCACCTCAGCCTCCCCAAGTGTTGGGATTACAGGTGCGAGCTACCGCACCTGGCCTGTTTGGGGTTTTAAGTGTCTTCATCCACACCCACTTTTTTCACTAGGCAATGAGCCTTGCTAGGGTGGGGACTGTGTCTCATTCGTCTGTATGTCCCCTGTCTCTGCGCTTGTGCTCAGAAACGGACTGTTAACTGACTGGCCAACTGACCGAATAACTGAATGAGTGGGCGAATGAATGGATGTTCAGTAATGACTTGAACACGAGATAGGAAATCATTTCCTGCTGCACTTTATAGTGCAAACTCGTCCCTGCCTGGTCTGGCCCCCACTTACCATGTTCCAGTTCTGGTCATTGTTCAGATCGTCAAATGCAACAAGTTCATTCTTGCGTCAGGGCCTTTGCACCTGTCATGCTCTCCTCCTGGAACATTCTGTTTCCAGTGCATCTCTGGGCTGGCTCCCTCTCCTCATTCTAACCCAGCTCAAATGCTACCTCCTCGGGGAGGCTTTCCCTGACCATCCAGTCAAAAGTCACTCCCCGCTGCCCTCTTCATTTCATTGTGTGCTTTATTCTATTCAAAGCACTTTCCATCTGATGTCATTTAATTCATTTATTTGCTTATGTGCTGACAATCTGCCTCTTTCTTCTAAAATGTAAAGTCTGTGAGAGCTTTATATGCAGACCTTGCCTGGGATGCTCACGGTGCTGTCATTGGAACCTAGAATAGTGCTTGGTACATAGCAGGTGCTCAGTTCATATTCACTGAATGAATGAGTGAAGGGTAAAATGCCACACATTACCCAAGGTGGTACAGCCTCAATGACAGGAGAGGGGATTCAGCTGTTTCCTGCCCACCAACCAAGCCACAGACCTGAGGCCCCCCATTGGCCTTCCCATTGCCTCCTTACAGGTTGGGGATGGATGTCTGCAGAGTAGGCTATGAGATGCCGTGCATCTAGGACCCTCCTATTCACAACGCTCACATACACGTGAAACCCAAAGGAGCGATCCTTCAGGGCAGAAGGCATCACTTGTATGGAAGCAGAGAGGGCCTGCGGGGCCAGCTCCTTGCTCAAGACTCCTGGCTCCAGGCACCTACCTCCTGCCCACTGCCTGAGCACCCAGCCTGTGCAGCTGTGGCATAATCACCAGTTTTAACAGCTGGCCTGGGTGTTGTTCCTGTTCTGCCTTTGAGGAGAGGGCATGGGGCGGCCATCTCAAGGCTGGCAGAGCAGACACTGACTTCAAAGGCTTCGTCTTTAACTGCGGGCTGCCAGGCAGCTGGGAGGCCAGGGGCTGGAGGCAGGGTGGGGCCCAGCGGGAGGAGGTAGCACCCCATGTGCTGGGCTTGGGGAGGGGCTGTCTCTCCTGCTGGGACTAAGCAAGTTCAACTCTCCTTTTTCTCTCCGCAGCAGGTGAGAGCTCCTCAACGGCAGGGTGGAGAATATTCATCACTGGGCCCCCAGCACCCTGTGTGAGACTAAATAGAATGTGACTCTGTACTTTCATGTCCCCCAAAAGAGTCTTCTGTGCAGTGTGAGGAAATAAGCCCTCTCACTCCCTCATGTTGGTTCACTCTTTTCAGAGGGCAACTTTGCAGGCAGGAAAAAACACTTCCAATATGCATGCCCTTCGACCCAGTGCTTTCCTTTCCAGGCACACGCCCTCCAGACGCGAACATGAGTATGTGCAGATCCATTCAGTAATTTGTTCCCTCGGTTGTTCATGCAAAATGATCTATTGAGACCTATTGAGTGCCAGGCACTGAACTAGGCCCTGAGATAGTCTAATGAGCACATAGACATGATCCCTCGGGTCCCCTTAGAAATCGCGGAACTTAGTAGGTGAAAGAGATGTTGAACAGCCGTTCTTGGAAATCCTTAGTTGAGATTATGCTAAGTGCTCCAAGTGAGGAGCACATGGGATGGTGGGACAAGGACCAAGAATCCTTCTAGCAATGTTTTTGCAAGTGAAAAAAGGCAGCAGCCCGAACACCCATGGGGGTTGGAGCAAGGACAGTTGTGGTGCACCCATCCTCTGGATTACCATGTACCTATTAAAAAGAATGAGGCAGGTTATATGAATCGACAGTGAAAGATGCCCTCAATATAGTGTTAAATTTTTTTAAGCGGTGTATGTTTAAATCAGCATGTCTGATTTCTGTAATTCTAGCAATGATTATGATATTTGTGTGTGTTATTAATATTAATATGGAAAAAGACTGGAAGAATATGTCCCATATTGTTAGCAGCTGTTATTTTGGGGGGAGGAGAATACCTGTGACTTTCATTTTTTAAATGTTTCAGTAATGTTTGAATTGTTAAAAATAGACATATATTACCTTGGTAAAAAATAAAAATACAGATTTGGGGGAAAATTGATGCTGATCATTTTTGAGACTATCCGGCCATCTGGAATCAAGGCTGTTCAGAGAGCGGGATCTTCCTTCTCGAAGGTAAATATTCTTCCACCAGAAGCTGGACCCTCAATAGGGAAAGAATCACAGTAATTAGGGAGCAGAGGGGTTCTTAGAGGTCAACACGGTGCAGTGGATGGAATGTGAACTTTAGCATTGCTGAAGTCTAATCCCGGCTCCGCCATTCCCTAGCTGGTGGTCTGAGTGGGTCACTGGGCCCCGGGTTCCTTGTCTGTAGGAAGGATATATACTCTCTTCCTGGTAGGGTTGTCTGCACATTAAATGAAATGCTACATTAGAATTCTCTTGGAAAGCTATTACTCAGTGGTTCTAAACAGAGGGAATGCTTTTGCCAGACCTGGAAGCATCATATGGAATTGTTGGAAGAGGAGAAATAATTTTGCTCTTGGCTCTTCTTGCAGGGAAGTGAAGTTTGCTTACATCATCCACCTAAGAAAATCCAGTAACATGTCTGCTTGTCGATAAGAAGCAGTGATTTCAGTGTGCTTCCCTCGGCATCCCTCTCTGGCACGGAGAAGGTACCAGAACATGAATGGCCTACTCCAACCTAGAAGTGACTTGTGGCTGTCACCAGGTATGAAGCTCAGCTGAACAGTTCACGGAACAAAATCCACTTCTCAGTCCCCAGATAGCCTTGGTAGAATTCACTGTGAAATCCTCATGTCATGCCTTGTGGGCAGGGAAAGGCAGTAGGGCTGGCTCAAGCTATGGACCAGCTAAAACCAGTTGAGCTGGTGTCCAGAGCTCCAGCGTGAAGAAAACAGCAGGACATGAAAGCTGGAGAAAGACCTGGCCATGAGGTGTAGAGAGGGGACCATTAAGTGGACACGGCTGGCCTCAACCCTTGGGTACTTTCCAAGGCATGCTGGGTGCTTGGGTCAAGGCACACAAGGGACCTCAGGACCAGGACAGTGGGGAGGCAAGAGGGCTGGAGACCCCTAAGGGTGTGTCCTGAGGCCCAGGGCCCAGCGCCCAAAGCTGTGAGCCAAACTCCTGCTTCATTCAAGCTGGCAACAATTTTGGGGGCAGGAAGGGGCAGCATTAATTGAAGTCGACAGCCACAGAAGCAGGAAGTGAAATGGCCAGTTTATCCATAGCAGAGCCCCAGCCAATCTAGAAAACTCAGCATCTGGTACTTAGTAAGTCTTCAACCAAGAGTTGCTAATACTTTTTATTTTAAAATTACTGTCTTATATGGAGGCTGGGGACCTCTTGGACCTAAGCTCGTTTTCAGGGCACTATTTAAGGGGTTCTGTCTTTAGTGGTAAAGTCTACATCAGAAAAAATAAAATAAAATTTTTGTGAGAAACTCAAGTAAGAAGACACTATTGCATGTTTACTATATACCAGGCACTAATGTGAGCCCTTTAGCTGGATTAACTCACCATTTCCCACAATATGCATTGATATCATTTCCATTTTACAGGTGAAGAAACTGAGTCCCACTGAGGGTAACTTGCCCAAGGTTACTAGTAAGGATTCAATCGGGGCCATCAGATAATATGAGGATGACAATTACAGCCCCATTCACTTTGTGACCACAAGTATCTGGCTTTGTGCAAAATGCTTAAATTATCTCATGTGAACCTCCCAAGTATCCAAAGTCAATGCCAGAATCTCATTTTACAGGTAAGGAGAGTGGCCCAGAGGTACAGTGGCTTGCCCAAGCACACATGGCCAGGTGACAGTGCAGGACAGGAGCCAGGTGTCGAGGCTTTCCTTCCAAGCTCTCCTCCAGCAGCTCAGACGCTGTGCATGGGGGGACCTGGGGCTTCAGAGCTTCCCCCAGACACAGGGCACCAGATGGATGATGACAAGACTGTCTCTTGGTCCCACCTGCCAGGTGGGCCTGCCGTTCACCTCCTGTACTGCCCCACCCTGGTCAGGACAGGCTCAGAAACCTGAGAGGTGGGGGCTGCAGTTAGGGGCCAGGAAAGCCCAGCTTGGGGCTGCCCCTCCCGGCCTAGCCCTACCCGTCTCCACGAGAAGGGAGTGCATGCACTCGGGAGTCAGCCGGCCCCTGCACACCAGGCCTCAGTGAGGCAGAGGCTGATGGATGGAGGTCCGCACGGGAGGGGCAGGGGCACTAGAAAGGGGCAGGGGCTCTTTTCTGGCCTCCCTGACACCCTCTTCTCCCCTTCCCATTCCTCTTCCACTCTGAAGTCCTAGGGATCTTTCCAAACACAAATCAGACTCTGTCGCTCTCTGGTTAATGGCCTTTTCGTAGCTCATCACCTTCAGGATGAAGTCCTGCCTACTTAGGCCAGCATTCGAGGTCCTGAGTGTGCCCTGGCCCTCGCCTTCCTCTCTAGCCTCATTTCCTACCATATCCTTCCCCCTCCCAACACACACACACTCTCACACACACATACACACACTCACTCTCTCACACACTCACTCTCTCACACACACACTCACACACACATACACACATTCACTCT